>PVKE010024592.1:0-23741 GCA_004027555.1 Craseonycteris thonglongyai | reverse complement strand
GGGATAGGGATGTGAAACCCACATGTGGAAGCAATTCTAGGGGTGTGTGTACGGTGTGTTTGTGTGTGTGTGTGTGTGTGTAAAATGTTTTAGGCTGGCAGTCACTGACATTTTTGGTGTGTTATCCTGGAGAGAGTGAGTACAGAGAAGCTGGAGGTGAGCAAGACTGAAGGAAGGAAGACTCCTTTTGTAACTATCTTGGGAAGAGCTAGGAGGGCTAGCATTAGGGTAGAAGCAGTGAGGAGTAAAGGAAGAGAGACGTGTGAAAGAGCTGGATAGTGCTGGATGGGGTGGTAGTTTGCACATTGGAAGTAAGAAAAATGTTAGGACTTGGGTTACTCAGGTATGACTGAGAACATGATGATACCACGAAGGCAATTTAGATGGAAAGAGAGCTTATTCTTGGGGAGAAGAGGACTTTGATATATGTATGACAATTACGTAGAAATATCTACCAAGCAGTTAGAAGTATAGGTCTGGAGGTTAGGGGAGGGCTTAGGGCTAGAAACATTGATTTGGGAGTTACAGGCAATAGTTACAAATGTTTGTTTTAAATATAAATTTGATTTTATATGTAAGTCTTCAATATTATTCATTCATGTACTTAAAACACAACTCACCACACCCAATTTCCATTTCACTTTGATATTACCTACTGTTTCATTTGTATATGTACTTGGTCTTATTTTCTCAGCATAGTTAATTAGGATTTTCTCCCAAGGAAAAATGTGGTGACTTTTTAGTTTTGAAAGGAGATTTAAACCAATATTTAGAAAACTATGTACCCTAAAATTTAGAAGAGTTTTATAAGCCAGTGTCATTCTCCATTTTAATTGACAGTAGTTACAGAAATTGAGAAAGGTGCTTTGCTTTCCAAAGTATAGTTCTTTTTCTGAATAAATCATGGTTTCTTGTCAATTCCTCACTTCCATTTTTTTTTTTTTTGCCTAGGATTTGAGCATTGCTTATTGGAGAATGAGCAAGATCTTTCTTGCATTCTTCAGTGGGGTGTGCCAGGGTCCCCCACTTTGTGCCTTCTCAGTGTCAATCCAGAATATCATGACGAAGCCTGTAATAACAGAGGCTGCACTGTTTGAGATCAAGTACCCAAGTTAGACTATTGAAATACATTACTCAGAGCCTTCTTTCAGGGAATGTCATGGATAAAAATTATAAATTCAAATAATACTTACAATGGAAGTATTTTGAGTGAATTTTATTAGATTAATATGGCCTTAATTAGCTTACTGAGTTTTTTTCTTAAGACCTGTTGGATTAAAAAATGTTCCCTTTTTATAGTCTACTTCACTACCATAGTTCCAGAAATTTTAAAGATCAGCTAACCTATCACTTTTATTTTTATACATGAGAAAATTAAAGTGAAACAAAATTAAGTAACTTACTTAATGCCACCAGCTGGAGCCAGAGTCGTGGTCTGTTGAAACTCATTCTGCTTTTTTCATTTCATCATTTTTTTTTCTTATTCTAAATCTCTATTAAACTCTGAAGTTATCTGTATGTCTTGAAATAGGAAATTGAATTAAGTAAATCAGTTCACACTGATGACATCTGTTTTGGCTAGTCAGTCACTATATTCAGCAAACAGATTTAATATTAATACTTTAGACTCTGATAAAGGTTTTATTATTTTTATAAGTTTAAATTTTTAACATGGATTTTTGTTTTTGATATTATTTATTTATCTATACTGGTCCTACTACTATAATGAAGGATTGGGAGAGAATCAAAACCACCTATACCGGTATTTAAAATTTAGTTGTAGAAGAATAATCATCTCAGCATCCATTATAAAGCCAATTTCCCCCTAGTAAATATTTTCGATGGCAGTGTATTAGGTACATTCACTAAGAATGCAGTTACTGGCTGCATAACCCAGTTTCCTGAAATATTCTTTTTTTTTTTTCTTTCCAGTTTTATTTCCCCTTTTTTAAACAAAAGATAACTTACACACACGAAAAGGCACTCATCAGTTATTATAAAACCAACACTTTTAAACACTAGTTATTTTTGATTTGGTCAAATACATTGCAACACTTTATGAATATTATGTACAGGAAATGAATTTTGGAAATGCTGAGATGGTGTAACTTAGAATGATGGCACGTGCATGCAAGTTGTAGGTGGTCTCAAGGACAATGAAGTGTTCTCTGAAATTCACAGAATGGTCAGTCATTGCTGTGAAACCAGTGGGCTGTACATCATCAGGGTGCATGTACAAAACATGATTCACTTATCTTAAAAGCTGCCAATAACAAAAGGAATTCCCACTCATTTCTCTGGAAGGCACATGAAATATGTCTCCCTGTTTTGGTCTTTTTGTTTTTTGGAGGGGGCTCATTTTATGCCTCTTTTGTCTCTGTCTCCATGTCTCTTTTTCTTTCTCACTTGTATTTTCTGTATGATAGAAACATACTACTATGATGTCTCCAAAATATGAGATTCTTGACAGTTTGTATTTATAGAAGTGCTAGCAGAAACAGAGTATCATGGATATGGGAAGCAGGTGAGAAAACATTGCCTAACATGTTTGCCCTCGACATAGCTGGGCTACGTTGGGCAGAACAAGGACACGGACAGAGATGGCCAGAAATGGAAGCTACTGCAGTCAGTGAACACAAGATGGTGTGATGGCTAGTAAAGGGCAAGTCAGCTTTCACCACTGTTGTTAGACTTGGTAGTAGGGTCATCTTCTGAACCATCTTACTGTGGGCAAAGTACAGACTGCAACAGCATTGGGTGGCTGGTTGGATTCCAGAGTGAGTGTTACAAGTACCATTATGCAGCAAAGTAATGGATAATGTTGATGTTGGTTTTGGAGTTACCACTTAAAAGTATTCAAGACTGCCCTCCTACCCTGTGCTTAGAGCTCAAAATTCTGCGGAAGGAGGCTTGTTTGGGGGAAACTCCTATTAGAAAGTAGAATCATTAAGTGTGTTGCTAGGGTGACACTTTTGAATGGGCAATCTTCCAACAAGCTCAAATCGTATTTAACAGTAAAATGTGTTACCCTATGCCTTTCTGTAGTGTGGGATTTTTAAAAGAAAGGTGAGGGGAAATGCTGAGCCACCAACTTTTGATACAAATTTAATCCTACTGTAGAGGTCATAGACTACATCAGCAATTTGTGGGGTTTTTGTTGTGGTTTTTTTTTGATGGAGGACAATGACAATGGATTTCTAATTAGATAATATCCTGCTACATTTGAATTTTTACTCTCCACTGCCTTTTGTTGTTTGAGTACCGTACTTTTGAAATTATTCTTGATTCAGGTTTATTAACTTTTTGAACTCTGGCTTCTGCAGTAGTATCTTACTGTTCGTGTTAAAATGAGAATGGTGACTAGAGAATTTATTTTTACATTTGTTAATAGAATAGCAAGGCAGCATAATATGAATTAATGACTCTTCACATTTTCCTATAATATAAGCTGGATTTATTATCCCCCTAGGGTTCTCTATTTCAAATTCATGCCCTAATAAACCATTCTTGCTAGCTGTTGCATTTCTAGTTTTTTTAAAGGTTCTATATAATGAATAAAGAGATAACATCAAATAATAAATAATTTTGATTTTAAATGTTAAAAAACATTTTTGATTGTTTTCACTATAAAATGGAAAATAAAACAGAATTTTCTCTTTACAATCAATAGTATAAGTATTTATGCTGGCTTGTTTGTTTGTTTGTTTGTTTGTTTAGATAAGAACTATTCCGAGGAAATTCTAGCATTTCTTTTTCTTCCTTCCTTCCTTCTTTCCTTCCTTCCTTCCTTCCTTTCCTTCCTATTTATTTTGACATTCAATATTATTTTATGTTAATTTCAGGTGTGCAACATAGTGGTTAGATATTTATACAATTTAAGAGGTGATCCACCTGACTAGTCTAGTACCCACCAGGCACTATGCATAGTGCAATGATCTTTTTAATGTGGTTTAGAAAATAAAATATATAAAGAAAGATTGAGAATAAAACAAATTACTGAGGATTCAGAACTGTTCCTGTAGGTAGAAAGAAAGGGCTGTGGGGAGAGACTGGGGAGGAAGGGAAGGAGGAAGTGTGGGAAACATGGGAAAGAGGAGATGAGATCATTCTTAAGGAAAGGTACAGAGAGACAACAAAACGGCAGCATGAGAGGGACTCCGGAAAAAGTCCCCCTGGAGATTACAACAAATAGAACATCTATAATTCAATGAAAAACTCCCTACACAACATACAAACACAGCTACGAGACCCTGCTTATAGCATGGAAGTACCTGCAGGTGGGCAAAGGGGCAATCGGAGGAGGATAAAGGGGGGGTAGGTCCCTGCTTGGAACTCTGGCTGGGAGAAGAGGAGGAAGAAGGTGGAGGATTGTAGGACAGAGAAAAGGAGGCCCAGATGTGGGGGCTGTGAGTCACCACAACCAGACCTCATTTTGGCCTCAGGAGGTGCAGACACAGGTGCCAGGAGATGCCACAGCCCAAATTCACTCCAGTTCTGAGAGGAGGGGGAGCAATAGGGGTGGTGAGGAGCCACCACCCCCAACCTCAGCCCAACCTCACCATCTGGGAAAGAGAAGGCAAGAAAAGGCTGTGGGCTTGCATCTCTGGCCATAAGCAGTCCTGTCTGTGGGACCAGCATTGAAGACAACTGATCACAAAATGCAGGGTACAGACCTCGCAGCAAATCCAATACAGAAAAGCATAAGTCAGCACTGCCCATGTGCTGCTCTTAGTGCCAGGTAGAAAACAAAGGCACTAGTTGCCCTCCCCCACCGCCTACCAGACCTCTGTCCCCCACCCACCCTTCACCCAGTATTAGTAGTGAGACCCAGAAAAAAACACAGCAGTGAGTGTCTGGTTAAGGAGCAGAATAGCTACAAAGAGGCTGCCAGAAAGAGGAAACAAAGAAATATTTTGAATGAATGAATGAATGAATAGGATAGCAGAAAACACCAGAATATAGGATAGGGGTAAACATCTTATCAAAGACAAAGCTCAACACAATGGTTATAATGATGCTCAAGCAACTTAAAGAAAATGTCAACAAAGACTTAGCAGGCATAAAAGAGAATATGGAAACAATAAAAGAGGACCAGACAGAAATGAAGATTGCAATAAAGGAAATGAAGAATGGAATAGAAAGGTTCTCCAGACTAGATGAAGCAGAGATGCAAATCAGGGATATGGAAGATAAGGCAACAGAAAACACCCAATCAGAACAAGAAAAAAAAAATCGAAAAAGATAGTCTAAGATTCCTCTAGGACAACATCAAGCTTAACAATATTTGTATCATAGGCATACCAGAAGATATAGGACAGCAAGGGACAGAGAACATATTTGAAGAAACAATAACTGAAAACTTCCCTGGCCTTGCAAAGGAAATAGACATACAAGTTCAGGAAGCATAGAAAGTCCCACACAAGAGGAACCCAAACAGGCCCACAGTGAGACACATCATAATTAAAATAGCAAAAGTTAAAAACAAAATTCTAAAAGCAGCAAGAGAAATGCAAATAGTAACTTGCAAGGGGGCACAAATATGACTCTCAGCTGATTTCTCATCAGAAACTTTGCAGGCCAGTAAGGACTTGCAAAAAATATTATATGTGATGAAAACCTAGGATCTACAACCAAGATTAATGTCTATCATTCAAAATTGAATGGCAGATAAAGCACTTCCCAGACAAGAAAAAGTTGAAGGAGTTCATCACCACCTAACCAATACTACAAGCAATGTTAGAGGGACTTCTTTAAGATGGGAAAAAGCAAAAATTATAAATGTTGGAAGGACAGTGGCTATATGTCTAGCAACAGTTGCTTTCCAGTTATACGGATTAAAGGTTTAAATCAAGACATTGAGGGTGTTGCACTGAGTGGAGTGACAATAGAGGAAAACAGATGCAAATTCACTTTGCTTACACCTGAAATCCAAAGAAGAAAATAAACAAGTGGAACAGGAACAGATTCACAAATACAGAGAACATTCAGTTTGTTACCAGATGGGAGGAGGATTGGGGGAATGGGTGAAATAAGGGGAGGGGAATGGGAAGTTCACTTTGGTTGTTACAAAGTAATAGTTAAGGGGATATAGAAAATACCATGGGAATACGGTCAATAATGTTGCAACAATAGTGTGAGGCCTCAGCTAGGTACTAGATTTGTGGCAGTGTTGGGAGGAGAGCTGGAGGGGTGGGTGAAAAAGGGGAAGCAATCAAGAAGTACCAAGTTATAGTCACTAAATAGTCACAGGGATGCAAAGTACAGCATAGGGCATATAGTCAATAACATTACAATAACTATATGGTGTCAGATGGGAACCTGATGTACTGGAATGCGGAGTTTTGTAAGTTATATAAATCTCACCACTATGCTGTACACCTGAAACCAATATAATATGGTATGTCAACTGTAATTTAAAAAAAAAAGAAAAGCTAGAAAAAGTACAGCTGCAGCTAATTGTAATAGATTATAATACTATCAGCATTTGCGGGCAGGGAAAAATATCCACCCACTCTGTCATCATGACTAGTTCTGACAAGAGCCTACTAAAGAAAAGGGAACCCCCTCTCATCCCTTAAGAGAAGGTGTGGTCAGCAAGGACCCGCCTGGGAATGCCTATAATGCCACTCCTAAAACTTGAATATTTTGAGCCCTCATTCGAATAAAATTTTAAGCCTCTTCATTCTTCAGTACAGTTGCCCTCCTCCTGGCCGGCCCACTCCCAATATTTTGGGAATGTGTTCTATTTCCTTTTTAAATAAATCCACTCCTTGCTTGGCTTTGTGTGTGTGTCTTATTCAGCATGTCCTTGAATTTCTTCCTGTGACATTTACCAAGAACCTGTTCTTCAGTAGCAGAACTACTGATTAAGTTAACTCATCCTTTGTAACATCTTTCATTTAGTGTATATGCTGCTGAGTGAGCACTGTATCATCTTCCATTTACAGGACATGCATATTATGGACAGAACTATTAAAAAATGACAGTATCCTCTTGGATAATAATTATCTGTTGCCAATATTTCAAATTATTCTTTTGTTTGTTTGTTGCCCCTCTTTGCTATCAAAGTTTTCATATTTTGTTTAGAGTCATCCTATTATTGTGCTTGTATCACACAGAGAAAGAGACAGGGAAAAGACAGGGAAAGAGAGACAGAGAGAGAATAGAAAAATAAGTGAAAAGAGAGACTGGAAGGTGAGTTAGATAATCCTCATTCTCTACACATAAATCAAAGCAGTTCTTTCCCCCTAAATCTTATTTCTTTTAATTAAAGCTGCATGGTATCTATAATTTACAAACCCATAAACAGGTACACAGAACCATATCCTAAGTTGGGAATCAGAAAATAGAGTCACCATGGTTGAGTTGCAAAGTGCCACCCAGACCCCTTGTCCCGTTGAGGACTGAGATGCTTTCTCTAGTCTTCTGGGAATGTTGACAACTGAGAGCTCATAGCTGGGTTCCTCCTTTTGACAATTGCCCTCAGCCTTCAGCTAAAGAGAGTTTCCCTATTCAAAGTTGTGCCACTTGCTCCAGGACAGCAGCATGCATTCAGTGACTGCTCTATGTGGGGACACAAAGGCCCTGACACCAATTCAGGACAGTTCTGTAGGACCTATAGGGTCATCTGCGTCTTTTGCCCAGATTCTCCAACTGGCTTGTCTGTCTTTGTTCACTCTCCCATACAAGTTGAATGAACCCAGGAGCCCTCACCAGTAAAATCCCTGTATTCAAATCCTCATCCCAGAGTCTGATTCTAGGGAAATCTGACCTGCAGCAACCAGCATACATGGACCATGTCATGTGTACGTGTTTTTGTCTGTGATTATGTATCTTTATAGTGTGTGATAAGGTCCTGCAGGCCTGGGCAGACCTTTTCAGTGCAAGGGCTGCTTCTAATTTTGTCCAAGTGTCTCAGTCCACTAGCTATTTACTTTTGCTGGCTCAAGTACATGTAGCCATCTAGGTTGTGAAGATCCGATTCTTGCCTCTAGCAGCTGTACATGTGCGTGCGACAAATGTGTTTCTTTTACGTTTAGCTGCCGAGCTGCTAGACCCTGCTATGATGTGGAGTCTGTTATGACACTTGTTTCTTAATTCAGGTGGTCACTCCAAAATTGCTTGGCTGTTCACTGGCGGACTGTGATCGCCATCTTGCCCAGCCCGGAGGCTGAGGTACTGATTCTGGAACCATAATCAAGATCTCTAGCAATCTAGCTAAGGCACTTTTTGTAAAAATGGGGATAATATACCTCCCTTTTAGAGTTGTTGCCAGGATTTGATAGCAAGGTATTCAGTGCCCGACACATAGGAAGCACTCATTAAATTATACATTTTATTGTAAATACCAGTAATTACTTACAAATATTATATAAATAGTACACTAGTTCTGACCAATTGATTACAATACAGAATGCATTTTAATGTCATTTATATTATATTTATTTTAGTAGAGTAGGGAAGTTAATAAAAGGTTCATCACCTGCAAATTTAAATAATTTTTCTGCATTGTTAGTCCCCTTTTGTAAAGTATGTAGAAAATTTGGACAAGTTTCAAAGGGAACCTAAGTGGTGAAAGAGATGAAAAGAAGTCCTATGAGTAAAGGTAAGGTTCTGGAGTTATTTAACATTGGAAATTTGAGGCATAACTTGCTTTCTGTCTTCAAGTGAGTAGATGTCTTTTGGGATAGGGTAGGGGACTATTGGACATGTTTTGTCCATGTTCACAGAGGACAGAACAAGAGAAAATAGACATACCGTATTTTCCGGCGTATAAGACGACCGGGCGTGTAAGATGACCCCCTAGTTTTACAGTTAAAACATAGCTTTAGGCCTATATTCGCTGTATAAGACTACAGCCTTGGAAGTGGGGGGTAGTCTTATACAGCGAATATAGGCCTAAACCTATGTTTTAACTGTAAAATTAGGGGGTCGTCTTATACGCCGGAAAATATGGTAAGTTAAAGGAGGAAGATAATTGGGCTTGTATTAAGGGAATTCTTCTGCTTTTGGATTATAAAACACAGGAAGGAGCTGGTAGCATATACACGATGAAAAATCTTCAGAAAAAGAAAAGACAACATTAAATCCTGACTCACTGAGATACTTCCCAGGGGCTTCATGGGAAACTCTAGAGTTCTGTTAATTCTGTGATTTTAGATTTCAAAAATGATGCTTCTGAGAAACTCAAACACATATGTCCTATTTTGTGAATGGAAGGAAATAACTAGTAATTATCCACATCCATTTTCTTTATAACTCAATTTCTATGAGTACATTTGAAAATGTTCATATGCACCTTGCATGTGGTTTTCTAATAATATATTAAATCTGTTTCACTGAATTGGTGTCTTTTTGTACATTTTTAAATCTGATAGATATTATCATTAAGTTTCAATCTTATATGTCATCTCTTTATAGTCTGTATAAAAATAAGTTGGGATGCTGGGATGGCTCAGTGGGTTGAGCACTCATCTTACAGCCCCAGAGTCCAAGGATCTAATCCCAGCCCCAGTGCCATATGCTGAGCTGGGGTGTACCCCAGTTCAGTTCTCACGGGGTGAGCCCTGGCCCAGTTCCTGCCCTTTGCAGCCCCGCCCCCACCTGTGGAATGAAAGTATGTGCAACTATGGAGACTGTTCTAGCCCTCTCCGCTCTCTCTCACTCTCTCTCTCTCTCTCTTTGCCTCTCTCTCAGTCTCTGTGAAAAACAATAAAAATAAATCTCTAAAAATAAGTTAAAACCTACCATTCTGTGCCATGTTTTTGTACCCAATGTAAATCTTTTGAGACTCAGATCTTGGGATGACATTGTTAAAATACTCATGTGTATTAAATCACTATAGAGCTTTAGCATAACAGCATAAAGTTGATCTTTAGAGAACAACTTTTTAAATCAACTAATTGATTAGAGATAAGATTAAATAATGGACATGGGGTTAGGTTTTTAAACTAAATGCTCTTTTAAGACCTCAATGTCAGGGAAGCCGGGATGGCTCAGTGGGTTAAGTGCTCACTTTGCAGCGCCGGGGACCGAGGATCGAATCCCGGCCCCGGCCCGTGCGGAACCATATGCTGAACTGGGAGCTCCCCCGGTTCAGTTCTCTCTCTCTCTCTGTCTCTGTCTCTGTCTCTGTCTCTCTCTCTCTCTCTCTCTCTCTCTCTGTCAAAATAAATAAGTAAATAAATAAATATTAAAAAAAAACAAAAACAAGATGCTATAGAAGACCTCAATGTCAGAAGATAAGGGAAAGCCACTAAGAAGTTTCTAAATTAGTAGTAAGTATATTGAATTTTTCATTTTCTCCCTGACATGTCTGGGATAGAATGATGTAAGTGAAAGAGCACTGGACTAACAGCCAAAATGCCTGGCTCTGGTTTTGTCACAGCCATCAAATGGCCCAATCTTTTCTCATAACACTATGTCTATAAAGGTTTCCTTTGAATTTCTAGTTCCAGTGTCCTATTTTTGATGCTCAATCATGCTACAGTACCTTCTTTGAAACGAAGCCCAGCTGACCTCAAGATTCAACCTCTGAGGGTTCAGTCTGGGGACCCCATCACACCTTGACCTAAGGCAGCTCTGCTTTAATTAAAAAAAATTTTTTTTAATATACATAAGTAGAAAGAGGTTTTGTTTAAGATTGTACTTGATTGGGGGATGCTGGGATGGCTCAATGGGTTAAGTACTCTCTTTGAAGCCCCGGGGTCCGATGATCTAATCTGGACCCCACCCCATGCGGACCCATATGCTGAACTGTGGTGTGGCCCCCAGTTCGGTTCTTGCTGGGGTGAGCTTCCCATGTGGAAGGTCCAGAGTTCGGTCCCCAGCTCGTAGGGGCATGCCTTCCATTCGGGAGGGCCTGGTCCAGTTCCTGCCCCCCACCCACCTGTGTGAAATGAAACTATGTCAAAAACTGATGATGTACAACTATGGAGACTGCTCTGGGCCTTCCCCCTTCTCTCTGCCGCTCTTTGTCTGTTTCTCTCTGTCAAAAACAAAATAAATCTTTTTTAAAAAGTTTAAAAACATTGCACTTGATTCAATGGATCTACTGCTAGAAAAATGAGTTTTAAAGATATCCTTAGTGATTCCCATATTTTCGATATTCTCCCCAATACAGCTCATTAAAATACCCAATTTTATTCCTTCCGTTACTGCCAAGCTTTAACCCTTAAATGGCTCTGTATCTCATGAGGAAAAACATACACAGTCCTTAACCTGATATTCTGTCCTTACCACATGAATTAAGGTGGTCACTTTGTTCCAACACATAACGTTATCTTTACCTGGTTATTGAATACAGTGCCCGACACTGTGTGTTTTATCACAAACAACACATTCAATTGAGTTCCCTCTCTCATTTTGCTCACCATTGTTGTTACCCTTTGTCTAGGCTACCTAAGCCATTCTCTTCCTTTTGAACCTGCCTCAAAATACACTATCCTCCTCCACAAAGTCTTCTTTGGTTATTCTTGTCTATATTGATCTATCTCTGAAATTCTCTCAAGTGTTTGGGTATGTATAGTAGCTTACATTACATTTTACCCAGTTGGCAATGGTATTATGTAGAGTTGTAGACTGTATGTGCCCAGGGTGTTATCATCACCCCCTGGGGGCATCAAGAAATACTATAGCAGTGACAGTGACCACTGCCCACTTAGGGAAATGCAGGTGTTTGAATCATCCCAAAATGTAAATTTTCAATATACTCGTAACGTATGCATTGAGACAGGAAGGTAAATATATTTTGGAAAGAAATTTAAGCAACATGAATGGAAATAAAAATGATCTGGTTTTTTTGTTTTTTTTTTTAAAGATTTATTTTTATTGTTTTTGACAGAGAGAGATACAGAGACAGAAATAGAGAGAAGGGGGAGGGCCCAAAACAGTCTCCACAGTTGTACATCATTGGTTTTTCTACATAGTTTTGTTCCACAGGTGAGCGCGGGGCTGCACAGGGCAGGAACTGGGCTGGGGTCTTGCCCCGGTGAGAACTGAACCAGGGGCACTCCCCAGTTCAGCACATGGGTCTGCACGGGCCAGGGCCGGGATTCGATCCTCGATCCCAGGGCTGCAAAGTGAGCGCTTAATCCATTGAGCCATCCCGGCTTCTCTGATCTGGTTCTTATATTTAATTTGCAACACATAGGAGCTCAAAGCACTTGCTTAAGATGAGATTATGAGGGGAAAGCCAGGATGGCTCAACAGGTTAAGCACTTGTCTTGCACCTCTGGGGTCCCAGGATCGAGTCCCAGCCAGGTTTGGCCCCCAGCTCCTCGGGGCATGCCTCCCATGCAGGAAACCCTTGACTGGTTTCCTCCCTGTGCTGTCCCCCACCCACCCATATGGAATGAAACTATCTTGAAAACTGATGACATACAACTATGGAGACTGCTGTGGGCCCTCCCCTTCTCTCTGTCGCTCTCTGTCTCTTTCTCTCTCCCTGTCAAATAAATAAATAAATAAAGTCTTTTAAAAAAAGATCAGGTATATGATGATACAGTTTTTAGGGGTAATTTTTTCTCTCACTTTGGCATTTATCCTTTATGGTCTATTTTAAAATAACTGATAAAACTGCTATTCTTTGTTCTTTGCACACAACAAAGCACTTCTTATGTACTAGTTTAATTTTAGCTTCACAGTGACCCATGAGGTAAGTAGGGCAAGTTAGTAGATGTCAAATAAGAAAACTGAGCTTGGAGACATGTTCCAAATTCTAATGTGTTAAACCAATAGCAGGCACTAAAATGCATATCTTCTGGCTTTTATTTTAGTGTTTCACACACATTACCAAAAGTATGGTCTCCAGTCCAATAGCTCGGGCATCACTGGGTGCTTGTTAAAAATGCGGAAGCTCAGGCTCCACCCCAGAGCAGTTTGATTGGAATCTGCAGTTTTAACAAGATGCCCGGGGATTCACATGCACATTAAAGTTAGAGAAATACTGTGATTTACCGTATTTTCCGGCGTATAAGACGACCGGGCGTATAAGACAACCCCCTAATTTTACAGTTAAAACATAGGTTTAGGCCTATATTCGCTGTATAAGACCACCCCCCACTTCCGAGGCTGTAGTCTTATACAGCGAATATAGGCCTAAACCTATGTTTTAACTGTAAAATTAGGGGGTCGTCTTATATGCCGGAAAATACGGTAAGTACAATTTAAGCCTCTGAAGTACAAAGATGAAAAGATTTTATTTTTATTTCTATCACTGCCATCAAATATCCCTTGTCAAATCTTCCTTCTCTTTGAAGAGCTGTAGCAGATCCGATAGATTTTTTTTCTTTTAGGGTTTTAAAAGTTCATATGCTCTAGTCCACTTTTAAAACTTCAAACTCATGTGGAAGTAAATGCTTTCCTTTCCTGTAGCCGTTTGTGGCCTTCAGCAATTTTTTCCTATTCATCAACCTGGTCTTAAACCACATGTACCACTTCCAAGTTTTGCCTTCTGTGATGTATCATGATGATGCTCAATTTTCAGAATAAGAAACTTACTTGCCCTATTCAGTCTTCAGTGAAACTCAGAAGTAAAAATTAAACACACATACCCAACATAAAATAACTAAGAAATTTCAGTCTTTATTTATTACATTTCACTAGTTATTGGCCCGAAAACTGAGGTTGATGAAGTATGATACTGTACTTCATGGGGAAGAAACATTTTTCAACCTGTTGTTTTTAATTTTTATTTAAATTTCTCAATATTCTTTGGGTAAGGAGCCAAGAGTTAGATCTATTCACCATGTGCCAAACGACTGCCCATGGATGTCAAGAGGAACTCCATTAAAGTTCCCAGGGCTATGTTCATTAGAATTCCTAGGGGTTGTGTATTATTCAGTCCCAGCTATATACTATATCAAACATCTAACTCCTTGTTTCATCCCTGAAATGAAGTTTTATTTTGGGTCTCCTGCTGCCTCCTCCATGTCTTGTTTGTTTTCACTTTAATGTGACAAGAAAAGGTTTTGTCTTTTATTTCTGGTTAGCAGACTTCATAAATATTTACTAGCAGGCCCCATTTCCAGCTACTACAGTATTTTGTTATCTTTAAATGAAATTTAAAGGGAAAATAACTCCCAGTTCTCACTAACATACATTTGAGTTATTAATCTTGATTTTGGAGGTCATGAGCCAGATAGGAATGAGGTTTGAAGACTGTTTTCCTAGGCTACATGCTACATCATTCAGAGAAGGCATGGGCTGTGTGTGTGTGTGTGTGTGTGTGTGTGTGTGTGTGTGTGTTTAGGGAAAGTTAGCAATTTGCTCTAATTCACAAAGCTAATAATTGAAGGAGCCATGATGTCAGATACCATTGAAAAATATCTGCAGTGTTTTTCTGGTTGCCCTATAGAAGTTGATTATGTATAAGTTTGGAGTAAATACCTTTAGAGAGTAGATATGCTTTTTATTTTGGTAGATTAACTTGTTAAGAAAAGATGTTAATAAACATGGGCTACTTGGCTAGAGGCTTGCTGTTGTCCTAACTTAAACCTAATGCTGAGTGCTAGCACTTAGATGGCAGGGGATTAATTGACTATTTCTATGTACTGCCCTTTTAGTTAGTGTTTTCTTTATTGGATACCAAACTCTGTCATTATCTACTTTTCTCCCACCTTTAAGAAAGCTCTGCTTTGCATTTCTTTTCCCTCTTCTGAAAAACAAAACAGATGCAGCTCTTAAGTGGCCCTGAGGCTCAGCACTACACAGTTAGCAGTTGCTACGCACCCCTCTGCAGCCTCCTCATGCTTTGCTGAATGTTAGCAGGAAACTGGCACTTCCATTACAAGGGCTGCTTTTCTAAATTTGCTGGTCAGGTAGCTAATCTCTTTGTATTGTGAGTCTTTGTCTTGATTGTTGCATAAAATTCTCTATGTGTTTTTCCTTATTTAGCTTGGTAGCTGTGGACAGAGAACTCTCCCAGGTACCTTTCTGCCTTGGATAGGGATGAGATTTCCCCAAAGTCACATAAGGCCATGTTAACACCATCCAGAAGCAACTCTTTACCAGCCTCTTAAATTTTTTTTCTGATATTTAAAATGCTTTTTGTCTTTGGATATAACAAGGAAGGCCATTTTTGAACCCAGTAATATTCGTAGTTGTTTTTTTATCTGCCAGGCAAGGTGTGGACTTCCTATGTAATTTACCACATGATTTAGGATATGTGATTAAAAAAAAAAAAAAAGCCAAGGGCAGGGGTATTTTTAAATAACATTGAGTTTTTCTTCCACTTGAGTTTAAAAGTAATACAAGAGCTGTCCAGAAAATATACAGCCATGTAACTCTTCTCATTATAATGATAATGACTGGATTTTTTCCAGATAACCCTCATATATATTTATTATAGATAAATTAGAAAATGAAGAAAAATGTTTAGAGAATAAAATAACACAGGTAAAATGATTAAGTTTCAATGAATATTTCTTGTTGCATTCACATACATATATAGAGACACATAACGTTTGTTGCAAAACATTTTTTTTTAAAGATTTATTTTTATTGTTTTTGACAGAGAGAGAGAGAGATACAGAGACAGAGACAGAGAGAAGTGGGAGGGCCCTGAACAGTCTCCATAGTTGTACATCATTCGTTTTTCCACATAGTTTCATTCCACAGGCGGGAGTGGGGCTGCATAGGGCAGGAACTGGGCCGGAGTCTTCACTCCGGTGAGAACTGAACTGGGGGCACTCCCCAGTTTAGCATGTGGGTCCACATGGGCTGGGGCCAGGATTTGATCCTCGGTCCCTGGGGCTGCAAAGTGAGCGCTTAACCCACTGAGCCATCCTGGCTTCCCCTGCAAAACATTTTTAATGGCATTAGTCCTTGGGGTTTTAATGTCAAGCATTTTTCTCCTTTTTAAAATCTTCCTTTTTATTTTTAGAATGAAATATTATATATATACAAAAGAGAAGGAAAATAACTGTGTTCAGGAGCATTTCCTAGGTGCAGTGTACCATCTACAGTGCTTAGTCTTAGTCTTGGCTCTGTCATTTGCTAGGCTGGAAATTTGGGAACATTGCTCAATATTTCTGCCCACAATTTTCTAATATAGAAAATAGGGATAAAATAGTACTTATATCATTCACATGATTATTGTTAAAATTAAATAGTAAGTTGTTAGATATTAATTGTTTTTAAAAATGAGTATAACATATATGTAGGTGAAAAGAATAAAAACAAACACAGCCAATATAGGAAATCTAATATTATTATTTTGCTTATGTTTTATTTCTTGATTCCACTCCCTTCCCTTCCAGAGGTAAAGATTATCCTAAATCATTGTTTAACTTTACATACTTGAAACCTCATATAATTATTGTTTAGTCCATTTTTACTTAATATTATGTTTGTGAGATTTCTTCAATGTGATTTTTTTCAGTACCAATGGTATATATCACAGTTTTTAAACAATTCTTTTGAGTTGTTAAATTTTGTATGATTACAAGCAATGCTGCTATGGGCATTCTCATACATGTCTCTTGGTATCCATGTGCAAAGTTTGTTGCTCTTGTTCTTTTACCCTTTTTTAAGGAGTCTTAATCACTGGGTAGAGGTGTAAAAGGTCTAACAGTTAAGTTTGCGAACTTAGCACTGTGCACTTACGTTGGTAGCACTGTACAAACGACTTGGTAGATTTCATAATCTTGTCATCTCACTGTCTCACCACTGTATTCATGTCAGTGTATGGCAGTATCTTGCTGAGTGGCATTCATTAATGCTGTTGCATGTTTTTTGTGCCGTCATGAGAATGTCAGAACTTGAATTAGAACAATGAACAAATGTTAAATTTCTTGTTCAACTTGGCAAGAGTGGAACTGAAATCAGGGACATGTTAGCCCAAGTTGATGGAGATAATGCCATGAAGAAAACGTCAGTGTACAAATGGAGTAAACAGTTTTTTGAGGGAAGAGAAAGTGTCACTGATGAAGAGAGGTCAGGGCAGCCAGTAACAAGCAGAACTGACAGAAGCATTACTAAGATTCATCAAATTAGATGTCAAAATCATCCTCTGACTGTGAGAAGCATAGCAGACCAAAGTCAGCATCGATATAGAAACAGGAACATCTTCACTAAAAATCTTGGCATGAGAAAGGTGTATGCAAAAATGGTCTTGAAGGAGCTCACCTATGAACAAAACAAAGCAGAGTTGAAGTTTGCCAAGTCGATCTTTTGGGCCATGTTATCACTGGTGATAAAACATAGGTGTACCAAAACAACCCTGAAACAAAGCATCAAAGTGCACATTGGAAGTCAGCCAATTCTCCTTGATCAAAAAATTCTGTCAGTCCAAATCCCGAGACGAAATGATGTTGATAACCTTTTTTGTATCAGAGGGATTGTTCATTCTGAATTTGTACCTACTGGATAATCAACCAAGTGGACTATGTGGAAATGCTGAAAAGGCTGCGTGAAAAAGCTAGATGAAAATGACCTGAACTTTTTGCCAACAATTAATGGCTCTTGAATCATGACAGTGCACCAGCTCACATGGCACTCACTATCTGTGAGAGAGTTTTTAGCCAGTAAACAAATAACTATATTGGAACACCCTCCTTACTCACCTGATCTGGCCCCCAATGACCTCTCTTTACCTGAAGATAAAGGATATATTGAAAGGAAGATACTTTGATGACAGTCAGGAACATCAAGGGTAATATGACAATGGCTCTGATTATTATTCCAGAAAGAGTTCCAAAATTGCTTTGAAGGGTGGACTAGGCACTAGGCACTAGCATCGGTGCATGGCTTCTTAGGGGGAGTACTTTGAAGGTGATTATAGTGATATTCAGCGTTGAAGTATGTAGCACTTTTTCTAGGATGAGTTTGCAAACTTAGTTGTCAGACCTCATATATGTGTCTTTGACTTCACTAGAAAAATTCAAATAATGGAGAATTATTTTCCAAAATGGTTGTGTTAATGTATATACTTGTATACTTAAACCAGTGTGTATAAGAGATTCAGAGTTGGTAGGCAATTTAACTTTTGCTTTTTGTAGATAATATCCCTTTTTTCTTTGGTCATTGTTAGAATATTCTTGTCACTATAGATTTGTAATTCATAATATGCTGGGTGGAATTTGTTATTCATTCTTTTTTGTATATATGATGGTTCCTATGTCAGTAAATTCATGTCATCCACCAAATCTGGAAAAATTGCAGCCATTTTTTTAACATTGCCTCACCTCCATTCTTCCCCTTTGAAACACCAAATAGACTTCACCTTCTCATTTTATTTCCTATCACTTAGCCTTTCTTTCATGTTTTTTTCCTGTTCCCTGCTTGTGCTGCTATCTATGGATCATTTATTTAGCTATACTTTCTTTTTAATATTACTGTCTTTAGCGTTATCTAATATGTTTATCATATATTATGTATTTTTAATTGAATTTAAATGATTTTATTTTTCATTTACAGAAGTTTTATTTGTTATTTTTAAAAATTGCATGGTCACTTTTATAACATTTTATCCTTTTTGATTAAAAAAGATTTAATTGTGGTAAAATACACATAACACAAATTTACCATCTTA
Source organism: Craseonycteris thonglongyai (assembly GCA_004027555.1). NCBI lineage: Eukaryota > Metazoa > Chordata > Mammalia > Chiroptera > Craseonycteridae > Craseonycteris > Craseonycteris thonglongyai. The sequence goes on along the minus strand of PVKE010024592.1, from coordinate 5,209 downwards.
ACCACAGTTCAGTTAAATACATTCATATTGTTGTGTTGTTGCACTACCCAGCTCCAGAACTATTTTTATCTAAAACTCTGTATCCTTTAAACAACTTCATTTTCTCTAGCCTCTGGCAACCACCACTCACTTTCTGTCTCTATAATTTGGCTACTCTAGTTACCTCAGGTAAGTGCAGTCATATCATATCTGTCTTTTGTGACTGGCTTCTTTCAATTAGCATCATATCCTCAAGGTTCATACATGTTGTAGCATGTGTAAGGATTTCCTTGCTTTTTTAGGCCAAGTAATATCCTAATGTATGTTCCTTTGTGATTTTTATTGCCATTTTTATTTTTAAGCTATTTCAGATATAATAATTTTCATTAATATATGATCATTATAGCATTTGAAGTTCTTGGGCATTTAGATCTGTTTTCCTACTGGTTTTCCTTTGTGGCAACCTGTTCCCTTCAGTGTGTGGAAGTATTATTTATGAGATTATAATAGAATAGATTTAGTGCCTGGGAACCTTGAGACCTGTCTCAAGGAGAATTTTAATTTGCTTCTGTGAGTCATCTGGGTACTGCCCATCTGGATCCACATTAGGTTTCAGGCTTAATGTTGGACTTTCAGGTACAGCCCCCACCTCACAAGCAGCCTCAGGCTGCGGTCAACATTCACTCCCAAGAAAAGTCTGCCTTTGTGAATCACCACCATTCTAGTTTCAGTCTTTTCTCCCCTTTTTCTCCCTTCTTCGTTCTTTTCTGTAATACTCCGTCCCTCTATTTTCTATTTCTTCTTTCCCTTTTCCCATTTCTTTTCATTTTTTTTCTTTATTCGCCACTATGACTTGTCTTGCTACTGTTGAAATTTTCTCTTTGCCTTTGGAGTTCTGAAATTTCACTCTGTTCTATGTTTAGGAGTCTTATTTTTGTGTTTTTTCATGTTGTTTTTTGGGGGGAGGTCTTAAATTCTGCTTGTTATTTAGTCTGCTCTCTGAATCTGGAAGTTAGTGTTTTACATCAATTCTGGAAAACTACACATATTGTTTCTCCCTCATCTTATTATATCTATTATATATGATATTACTTTATTTTTATCATGTTAATCTTTAAAAAAATATTCTGTCTTACTTAATTTTTCTTTTGTCTTTGTTATAATTTGGTTATTTTCTCTATTTGTACCTTTGTCTTATTAGTTGGTTTGAGCCATCCAGTATATACATTTTTTATTTATATCATTATATAATATTTTTTATTTTAGGAAGTTCTTTTTGGTTCTTTTACATGTCAGCTTCATTCTTCATATTTTTCATATTTTTGCTATGTATTCTATTCCCTCTTTAATCTTTTAATAGCAATTTATATATTGATTCCAATAATTCCAACATATGAAGTCTTGACAGGTTATGCAGTATATTCTTTTGCTGACTCCTACTCCTGGTGTCTTTCTTTTTCATGTAATCTAATGTTTTTATTGTGAAATCATATTTGTTGAGACTTTATCTGTGGAAATTTTATAAGATCTGGTTTAAGGATGCATTCTTCCTTAGAGGATTTAGGTTAATTCCTAAGGGGAATAGTCCTGTTTAAATTAATTTATTGGTTTTGGAAGGCTATACAGAGTTTAAATCAGAACTAAAATCCAAAAGTGGATGTGTGGTAGCTTCTGAAGACATATTGTCAGGAGACTTGGTTATCCTTTATTCAGTATCGAAGTCAAGAGGAACAGTTTCTCTGGCACCTTTCTTTGTGGGAGAACTTTATTTCTCCTTCACCGAGGGCATAGCCCTTGGGGAGCCAACTTCATGTAGTTGCCTCTGTTTTGATTTCTCTCCTGATAACAGGCCTAACTTTTATTCTTGACACTTTCCCTTCCCCATACCTTCTCAGAAATGAGGAGTGGGAAAACATCCTTAACGTGACTACTGATTTCAGTTATTATGGCTTAACACTTTGTGATTAATGTTTTCACTTTACTGTTATCCTCTAATATTTCCTTTTTAATTACTTAGAGCTCAACTATTCTTTTATAAGCATGTCTTTTATACTTTCTGCAGAAGACGAGGGCTATCTGGAAAAAATCTAGCCATTGTCAATATAACAAAAACAGTTACATGGCTGGATACTTTCTGGACAGTCCTCTTATTTGGGGGTTTACAGTGTTTTCAGACTATGTAGTCTTATATTGCTGGCCATGGAAATTCTGAGCACTTAAAATGCTCCCAATTCTCAAGAATATTGGAAACAATATAGCTCTGATATTGGTAGATTACGAGAGAGGATGGAATTCTTGCTCTGAGGTGGACTGAAAGACAGCAGTGTTGTCAGCCACCTGAAAGCCTTTTTGACTTGAGTCTCTAGGAATAGTGGTAAGGTTGTAATGTTGTGAGACTCCTGGGGTTGCTTTAATTCCTGAAATATTGTCTCCATCTTCTTAATTTTTATCTTTCCTATTCTTAATTGATACTATCCACTTTCAGTTTAATAATTTTCCAAAGGAAAATTTTCATTGAGGATATTTATAGCCAGGTTTGTTGACACTAGTCTCTGACATTTTTTAATTATTCTTTTCATATGTGTTTCTAGTCACACGACTGTAAACCAGGTTCCCAAGTGTGAAAGTGCTGCAGCTGCTCTGGATTTGTTTGCTAAGTATGTTCTTTGTACTGGCTAGGAGCTTCCTGTTGCTCAAATTTTCTGTTTTGATAATATGATATGCAGATATGTTTATAGTCTGTAAATATATATATTTTTAAATATTATGTGTTTATATATAAAGTAACTTCTCATTAATGTTGTTCTATTCACTTTTTTTGGTGCTAATAAGATAGTCCATAAACTGTCACTTGTGAGACTCTCTAGTCACATGATTTTAAAAAGAATTGTTCAACAATAGCTTTTATGTAACCATTGATTTTTGCTAGGATTTTAGACAGGTTATAGAAAGAAAGCAGAATGGTCTTTTTACCAACTTCCCAATATGGACTTGGCCAGCATTCATCTTACCTGGGAGAAAGGTAGAAGGGAAGAAAGGAGAATGAGGGAGGAATTCCCAGCATTGTTTACATATACTCATTGGTAGATGCAGGCTGCCAGAAGATTTTATAGTGACAAGAGAACAGGTGCCCCTTCCAGCAGTAGCACCTTACACTCACCCTTTCTCAGGACAGCAACAAGTAGCAGCCCACACTTGTGCTGCATATAACAACACCCACTCTTGACTGATTTAAAGGAAGGGCAATTTATTGGAAGGCCACTAGTGGAGCAAAGTAGTTGCAGGATGACTCAGTGGCCAGACTTGAATATGGGCAGGAACCAGGTCACCTCCAAAGAGCAGGAAGCAATAACAATAGGTATTATAACAGAATCTGGTCAGGGTGATGGTGATCAAATGGATGAACCTCAGTCATTTCAGTCTCTTAAGTATTCTGCTCAGGATTTGAATCCCAGGCACATTCATCAAATTGGGTTTACATAGCTGCACCAAGGCTGGTGAAGATAAACACCTGGATTCAGAGCCCTTCCAGATTCTATCCAAAGTTGAAAGACATTTTTGGTATACTTAGAAACAAGGCATGGGCAGGAGACAACTAAACACTAACAGGTGTCCATCTCAGGTTAACTGTGAATCACTGGAGCATTTGCCTCCCAATTGCAAGATCTAGGGTTTGATTCCCAATCCTGGCCTGCGCAAACCCCACATGCTGAACCACAGTGCAGCTGGTAACCACCAAGGTGATTCAGAAACAAAGGTTCTTGCCTCCCAAGCAGGAGACCCCCAGTTCAGTTCCCACTCCAAGTGGCCCCATATCCACCTGTATGGAATGAAACTGTGTCACAACTGATGATGTACAACCGTGGAGACTGCTCTGGGCCCTCCCCGCTTCTCTTTTTCTCTCTGTCTCTCCCTCACCTTCTATCAAACAATAAAATAAATCTTAAAAAAATAAATAAAATAAGATTGAGATCAGATTAGCCATCTACAATACCACTGGTTAATAGTCAATTCTCAATGTTTCTGGTTTAGTAGTAATTTCTCAGAAGCTTTCAGATATGTTTTCTGTTATTTCTTTTGCCCAATAGCCATTTCAGTTCACATTATTTCTTCTCCAAGAAACTGCACAGATGACACTTGTTAAACTTCACATGTGCATACCAAATAGAATAGAGGATAGTGGAATGAAGAATCTGTTAAGTGTAATGGTATTTATAGATTTAACTAATTTTGATATTGTTGTTTTGGTGTATATCAGGTAAACAACATAGGACTCAAGATAAGCTATAGTTTGACTAGCAAGTTTGAAATGTCTCCAGAAAGACAGCTGTTCCTTTATTTATCGCTTGTGCCTTTCTTTTTTCATAGGAATTGCTTATATTTAAATAGCAAAAACTAATCACTTACTAAGTGTTTTTAATAATGTTTCATTTCCATGCTTATTCTGAGCAGTCTTAAACCTTTAGAGGTCATACAACAAGGAAATATTGTGACATTAGCCTTTCACTTAGCTGTGTCACATGGAAGAATATCTTTATTCTTTTTATTGTCCCCATTTTATAAGATTCTATTTGTATAATTTAATATAGAAAAGTAGAATTATGGTAACCAAAGTTCACTGCTGACAGCTGGGTCATATGGTAATTTTTGGCCAACAGGATTTGGGATAAATTCTGCATATCTCCTTTGTATTTATTTATTCATTTATTTATTATTAATTGTTAAATTTATTGGAATGACATTGGTTGGTAAATATTATATAGATTCCAGGTGTACAATTCTACATTACATTGCCTGTTTGTTGCATTGTGTGTCCACCACCCAGAGTCAGGTCTCTTTCTATCACCGTATATTTGATGGCTGTTTCCTCCTTCCTCACGCCTTTCCCCATTTACCCTCAGTAACCACTAAACTATTGACTGTGTACATGAGATTTTGTTTTTTTGTTATTTCCTTTTTTTCACTTTTTTTTTAAAATTGTTAAACTTAATGGGGTGACATTGGTTGGTAACAATTAGATAATTTCCGGATGTACAAGTCCCCATCGCATCGTTCATGCGTCGTATTATGTGCCCACCACCCAGAATCAGCTCCCCTTCCATCACCATATATCAGGTGCCCACTCCCACCTCCCCCCCACAACTCTCCCTTCCCCCTTTCCCCCTCTCCAGGTAACCACCAAACCATTGAGTGTGTCCATAATGCTGGTGTCCTCTCCCGCCTCCCCTCC
>PVKE010024591.1:0-23687 GCA_004027555.1 Craseonycteris thonglongyai | reverse complement strand
TATGAAGTACCTAAAATAGTCAAATTAATAGAAGCAGGAGAGCAGAATAGTGGATGCCAGGGGCAGGCTGGAGCAGGAAACAGAGAGTTGCCAATCAACAGGTTTAAAGTTTCAGCAGGGGAAACTTTGATGACTTAGTGGGTTAAGCGCTCACTTTGCAGCCCCGGGGACTGAGGATCGAATCCTGGCCCCGGCCCATGTGGACCCATATGCTGAACTGGGGAGTGCCCCCAGTTTGGTTTTCACTGGGGTGAAGACCTCGACCCAGTTCCTGCCCTGTGCAGCCCTGCGCCCACCTGTGGAATGAAACTATGTGGAAAAACCGATGATGTGCAACTATGGAGGCTGTCCTGGGCCCTCCCCCTTCTCTCTGTCTCTGTCTCTGTCTCTGTATCTCTCTCTCTCTCTCTCTCTCTCTGTTAAAAACAATAAAAAAATAAATCTTTAATAAAAAAAATTTTTAAATAAAGTTTCAGCAATGCCAAATGAATACGTTCTAGAGACCTGTTATTCGGCACCATGCCTATAGTTAACAGTATTCTTTTGTACAGTTAAAAATCTGTTCAGGGGGTATATCTCATGCCAAGTATTCTTACTACAGTAAAATAAAATTTAATTTAAAAAAACCATGCTATGGGGATGCCAGGATAGCTCAGCATGTTGAGCGCTTGCCTTGCAACTGTGAGGTCCGGGGATCAAATCCCAACCCTGGTTCATGCAAACCCACATGCTAACCTGTAGCACAATTGTAATCACTAAGCCCTTTGGCGAAGGTTCTCACCTCCCATGAGGAAGGCCCCCAGTTTGGTTCTGGCCCTGTCAGTCCCACATCCACCTGTGTGGAATGAAACTATGTCATAACTAATGATGTACAACTATGAAGACTGCTCTGGGCCTTCTCTCTCTCTCTCTCTCTCTCTCACACACACCTCTCAAACAATAAAATAAATCTTTTAAAAAAGCTTTTTTAAAAAGCCACTCTATGAGAGGGATACTATTATTATCCCAATTTTATAGATAAGGCAAGGGGATCAGAAATGTTACATAATTTGCCAGAGGTAGGGAAAGTCACAGTGGTAGAACCAGGAACCAGAATCAAGACTTGCTTCTCTCTCTCCCCTCCCAGTCCCGCCTCTCTCTCTTTTACTCAGTATTTTATTGAGCTATCAGTTACATACAATTAATTTGTATAGACCCATGTGACTACCACCCAGATCATAATTAGAACATTTTCATCATTTTCAAAAGTTCCTTCATAGTCTTTTCCAGCAAATACTCACTGCCCTTTACTCCCAAGGCAACCAATATTCTGACTCTGTACTCACAGACTCATTTTATGTATGTATTCTTGAACTTTATATAAATAGAATCACACTCATATCTGACTTCTTTTGCTCAATACAGCATGTCTAGGATTTGTTCACATGGTTGTAAAGTAGCTTTTTTCCCTTTTATTACTGAATAGTATTCCAGTTTATAAATATACCACCCAGGTTATTTATCCATCCTCTTGTTGATAAATATTTAGGTTGTTTCCAGTTTTAGGACATTTTGAATAGCACTGCCATGAACATTCTTCTTAGATAGGAATATGTTTAACTTTATAAAATACAGCCAAACAGTTTAGTTGATCCACATTCGTGTCAACACCCAAAATTGTCAGTCTTTCCATTTTAGTCATTAGAGTGAAGGTGAAAATCAGCTCTTTCTTTTTCCAAATAATAAAGTTCTCAAGGACGTAGGATCCTTCTACATCCATGGCTCTCTGTCTTGTGTGGGAATAAGTGACCTAAGTACACTTATATGCTGCCAACGAGAATGAAAAGTGGCTCTCAGAATAGCTGGTGCCAGGAAATCTGCCTCCTCCATCATTTCTGAGGGGTGTCCATCAACTTCAAAACTGAGTGCGTATGTGTCATTTTCTAGGAAAAGCTCTCTTCCACATATCTCTCCTGTGAGGATCTGCCAAGTGTGTGGCCAGTGTGGTCAGAGCCTATGTGAGGTTGGCCCTGTTCTTTGCTAACAACTTGGAGTGGTTCAAAGCAGAACATCAGAAAACTCTCAAGAATGCTGCTTAGCCCAGGAAGCACAGTGGCTAAAGCATAAAAACTCTAGAGCTATAGTCCAATTTGGCCTTATCCCCTAATGTGGCCTTGGGCAAGTCACTTAACCTTTTGTGACTCAGTTTTTTCCCAACTATTAAATGGAGCAACAATGCCTGCACAATATTTCACATTTTCCTAGGCTTCTGCCACACTGGCCTCTTTAATGTTCATGAGCAGGATATCCTCTTTTAATCCCCATACTATTTTTTAAGATTTATTTTGTCATTTTTGACAGAGAGAGAGAAGGGGTGCCTAGAGTAGTCTCCATAGTTGCACATCATTAATTTTCCACATAGTTTTATTTCACAGGTGGGCGCGGGGCTGCTCAGGGCAGGAACCAGGCATGGGGCCTCCTGCATGGGAGGCATGCCCCCGCAAGCTGGGGGCCTCCCACATGAGAGGCACCTTTTAGGCGAGAGCCCCCAATTGGGAAGCTCGCCCCGGTGAGAACCAAACTGGGGGTTCTAGTTCAGCATATGGGCTTGCACAAGCCAGGGCCGGGACCTGGACTCAACCCTCAGACCCTGGGGCTGCAATATTAGCATTCAACTTGCTGAGCTATCCCGCCTTCCCTAATCCCCATATTTTTATAAAATGTGTTTTTATACAAGGTATTATATTTCTCTGGAATGCCTTTCCTCACCTAATTCAACTGCCAAACTCCTCATTCTTCAAGACACAATGTATAAGCAACATCTCCTTTGTGAAGTCTTCCCTGGTCGTTTTTTAACTCTCCTGGCAGATGAATGACCTCATAACACTTGGTGTTACACAGCTGCTCACATTATTGTCTGATTGTAAAAAAATATATATGCATATTGCAAATATTCAAGCAATAGCAGTAGAGGTTTCCCCTAATCTACTACACACCCAGGAGTTTGCACATCAATAACTTTCTTTCAAACCTTTTTCTATGCATACACATTTTTTTCCAAAAGGAGGGTCATATTGTTCTGAACCTATTTTTTATTATAACATGAACACCCTTTAGATATATTTTATTATTATTATTAAAATATAAGTTGAAAGAACAGGTCTCAGACTTGGTAAATAGGTCAAAAAGAGGAAATTAAGGACTTACCTTATTTCCTTCTTCATTCAACTCTATGAGAACCCTAAAAAAACTCCTTGTTCATTCACTCCTTCATTCATTTTAATTACAAAAGCTACACATTGCACACTGTAACAAATTTAAACAATACAGAAATGTATAAATAAAAAGTCAGTCATGGGGAAGCTGGGATGGCTCAGCGGGTTAAGCGCTCGCTTTGCAGCCCCGGAGACCAGGGATCGAATCCTGGCTCCGGCCCAGACAGACCCATGTGCTGAACTGGGATGTGCCCCCAGTTCAGTTCTTGCCAGGGGCCTATATGGGAGGCTCCCAGCCTGGTTCCTGCCCTGCGTAGCCCCGCACCCACCTATGGAATGAAACTATGTGGAAAACGAATGCTGTCAACTATGGAGACTGCTCTGGGCCCTCCCCCTTCTCTCTGTCTCACCCTGTCTGTCTCTCTCTCTGTCAAAAACCAATAAAAATAAATCTTTAAAAATAAAATAAACAAAATAAATAAAAAGTCAGAAGCCTTTTATATATGTATATGTGTTTACAATTGTTTTAAATATTCTATGTCGTTTTTGAGAGAAGGTGTGAGAAAAAGAGAGTGAGAGAGAAGGGGGATGGCCCAGAGGAGTCTCTATAGTTGTACATTATAAGTTGGGACATAGTTTCATTCCACACAGGTGAGTGTGGGGCCACGTGGGGTGGGAACTGATCTGGGACCTCCCACATGGAAGATGAAAACCTTTGCTGCCATCCTGGTAGTTACCAGTTGGGCCACTGTTCAACATATGGGTTTGCATGGGCCAGGACAGGAATTCAATTCCTGTAGCTTGGGGTTGCAAGGCAACCACTGAATCTGCTGAGCTATCCTGGCACCAAACAATTTTTAAAAAGAAGAATAAGAAAGTACTATATGTGTTTCTTAACTTTCTCTTTTCATTTAATAGCTCATGGACATCTTTCTATATCAGTAAATATATAGCTACCTCATTCTTTTTTGATGCTTGCATAGTATTCTGTTGAATCATGTACCGTGATTTAAATCAGGGGTGTCCAACCTTTTGGCTTCCCTGAGTCACAGTGCAAGAATTGTCTCAGGCCACACATAAAATACACTAACACTAACAATCACTGATGGGCCAAAAAAAAAAGTCTGTGCATAATTTTTATAATGTTTTAAGAAAGTTTATCAACTTCTGTTGGGCCACATTCAAAGCCATCCTGGGCCACATGCAGCTCACAGACCACAGGTTGACAAGCTCACTTTAAATGTTTACTAACCCTCATTCACTATCCATTCAATAAATACTTATTGAGGACCAATAGGAAAATACTAAATAAAGTGTGAGGCTTGCGGTGACAGGCTTATCCCAGGATACTGTGGATCAGAGGAGTCACCCAGACTGGGAGGCCTGTGTATGACAACACCCACAGACAGCATCGAGGATGGAACTGAAAAGCATGAACTAAAAGGCCAGCTTCCCACACTCTCCCTCCCACCCAGGTCTTGCATTTCAAGGCAGGATCCAGGATCCCCAAAGGGAGCTTCCCGAATGTGAACTGAATGGAGCTAGCAGTTTGCTTTAGATCAACAAATTGATTTTGCAGAAACAGGAAATTTCTCTCATATTTTAAGTCCTAAAATAGAAGAAATACACTGGGATACACAGGGATTTAGGGAATTTGGTTAACGTTGTGAAGTAAACTTGATGTGCATTTTTAATCTGACAATCTCAATGTGCGCTGTTACACATTTCTCAAAAAGGCTTTCATTGAAAATCAAAGAATAGCCACAATCAAGAAATGTTCACACAGTAATAGAATAGAAAGGAGAAAACACCTCTATGTATTGCTGGTCTCAGAGGTGCAGGAAATAGAACCCTTCTTGCTCAGTTGGGAAAACTGTAAATCAGGCAGCCTAGAAGACCAAGTGTCGCCCTGGCCCAGCCCTCACCTTTAGCCTGGCTTCCCAATTTTCTCCTGACACGGCCGGGCCATGCTGTTCCTCTAACTCAGCAACTGTCTACCTCAGCGCTCCCCATCCCACACCTCTCCTTTGGTTGGAAGGCTCCTTCTCCCCTCCCCCGGCCCCCATCACCCCCCAGAACCCCAGTCTACCTTGTCTATTCCTATTCATCTTTTAATTCTCAGCTCAATGGAAGCTGTCTATGAACACCCAGTATAAATTAGGTTCCTTTGTCTACATTCTCCAACAACCCTGTTCTTTTCCTTCAGAGATTTTTGCAATAGTATATTGATTTGTGTGGTTATTTGTTTAGTGATAATGTCCTTCACTAGGCACTGTGTCTGTTTAGTTCATAGGTGAATTCCTTGGGCCTCATAAATGTCTGATACAAATTAGTACCCAACATATATTTATTGAACGAATGAAGGTTTTTGAGGTAAATCTTCTTCAAAATGGTATATATAATACTGTTTTACTTTGCTATCCTACAGAAATAGCACAGCTGCAAAAAGATAAAGGTTCAAGTGTATTCATAGACACATCATTTCTATTAATATTAGCAGAGGTTTAGAAAATGCCATTCAATGGAATACTATGTAACCATTCAAAAGAATGACAAATATCTATGTTTACTGATATGAAAAATATCAATGTAGGAATAAATAAGTAAAGCACAAAGGATTTTTAGGGCAGTGAAACTACTTTGTATAATATGAAAATGATGGATACATGTTGTTATACATTTGCCAAAATCCATAGGATGTACACCAAGAGTGAACTCTAACGTAAACTGTGGACTTTGGGTGATAATGATGTGTCAGTGTAGGTTCATCATTTGTAACAAATGTACCACTCTGGCATGGGATGTTGATAGCTGAGAAGGCTGTTTGTGCATGGGGGTAGAGAGTATACAGGAAATCTCTGTACCTTCTATTCAATTTTGCTGTGAACTTAAAACAGTTACTTAAAGAAGTCTATTTCTAAAAATTGCTTGAGTCTTATATGAGGTATTTCTACTTGTTTACACATTTGTATTTTCTGAATTTGTTACACTACATATATATTATTTACTTTTATAATTAAGAAATACTAAAAATCAAAAGGAAAGGAAGAATACTATCAATTGATATGTACAGTCCATATTGTACAGATGCACTCATGCACAGTAACAGACAGACATGCAAACATGCTCAGAGAGCTCTCTATCAATAATATCATCCAAGCTTTCCCCTGAACACCTGCAGACACAGACATTTTTCTGTTGTTGTTGACTATGGGCCTGGCAGAGGGAGAAGAAAACTGCTCATCTTCAAGAGATTAGCTCAAACCTGGCCCTAGAAGAGGACCCTGATTGGACTAGACTAGAACCCTGTTCTTTCAGGCTGGGCCCAATGAGTTTTATTCTCATAATTATAAAGCGTACATGCTTTTATTGTGAAATATTCAGATAACACAAAAAATATAAAGAAGAGAACCAATTACACATAACAACATGTTGGTATAAATTTTTCCAAACTTTAGAATTCACACATACATATGAAGACTGCTCTGGACCCTCCTCCTTTTCTCTCTCTCTCACCTTCTCTCAAACAATAAAACCAATCAATCAATCAATAAATAAAGGGGGGGATGCTGGGATAGCTCAACAGGTTGAGTGCTTGCTTTGCAACCACGAGGTCCAGGGATTGAATCCTGGCCCCAGCAAACCCACAGGCTGAACTGTGGCTCAACTGCTAGCCACCAGGATGGTGGCAAATGTTCTCCTCTCCCATGAAGGAAGCCCCCAGTTCAGTTCTGCCCCTTGTAGCCCCACATCCACCTGCGTGGAATGAAATTATGTCAAAAAACTAATGATGTACAACTATGGAGATGGCTTAGGGTTCTTCTCCCTTCTGTCTGTCTCTCTCACCTTCTCTCAAAACAATAAAACAAACCTTTAAAAAATTACACACATATGTAAACACATTTGTGTATATACATTCATATATTTTATTGTACCTGATTGAGTTTTTTGTTTGTTTTTGCTTTTTTTTTTGGTCAATGTCTTTGGGCTGGAGCTGACTTTTACTTTTTAACTTTTTATTTTTGCAATAATTTAAAATTTACAGAAAAGTTGCAAAGTTAGTAGAGTTCTAGATAACATTTATTCAGCTTGCCTTAATACTAACATCCACATACACCTAAAAATGATCCATTTGTCAAAACTAAGAAATTGACTTTAGTATAGTACTACTAACTTTAATAAAGATATTGTTCAGACTTTACCAGTTTTTCCACTTATGTCCTTTTACTGTTTCAGGACACCAGGTTGCATTTAGACAAAGAAGTTTTCACAAATTTCACCTGCTGCTTCAGTTGCTGCTCTTGTTTCCCCACCATGTATCACAGTAACATTGTATTTATCAGAGTACCTTCCTTCATTTTTCTGTCTCCTTGCTTTTAGGCTAAATGTTTGCTTTTCTTATATGATTTTCCATAGTCTGCCTTTGGAGATCCCACGGATATGAAGTCTTCCCAAAGACTATGCTGTTCAAACAAATCCTGCTCATGGTTCCTCTAGTAGGGTAAGTTGGAAAAATCTCTATAGCTCATAGTACATCATTTCATCATGGTAAGTAGGTGCCCTCTTTTATTTTTTCCCAGTTGTTCTCCTACCCATTCCCATAAGAGGCACTCCTAAAAGATAGACGGTGCTCTTTCATGAATAGATGTGACTTTAACCTACATAAATGGTATTTTAACATAGATCTTATTGCATTTGTTTTTACACGACACATGTTTTTAAGACTGTTGTGTGGCTCAGAACATTGGAGCTGACTGCTGCACAGTGCTGCAAAGCATGAGTTCACACATTTCACTTCCCCACTTCTTCAGTGATGAATGCCTAGGTTGCCTCCACCTATAATCCTCTAGGGACCTTTGTGAGAGTTCTCCTGGGGCAACATAACCAGGAGTGTGATCACTGGCACTCTGGGAATAGCATATTTAAATTCATGAAATAAAGTCAGATGGCTTCTAGAATGGTTCTACAAGTTTATATTCCCATCAACAACAGTTCTCTTTTTCCCACATCCTTATTAACACTTGGTAGGTAATATCTGACTTGTGTAACTTTTGCCAATCTATAAACACAGAGGGGTGTCATGTTTTAATTTGCATTGTTTAGAGTGCTTCTAAAGTTAAGTTTCTCTTCATACACTTGTCAGCCATTCTGATTCCCTTCTGTTTTCCTAATCTATCTATTGCTCCCTTTTCCATTGGATTTCTGGTCTTTTTCTTGTTGGTCTGCAGGAGTTTCCTGTAGTACATTACAGATAGTAACCTTTTGCTAGCTTTAGACATTGCACATATTCCTGGGCAAGAGCTCACTTTCTGGGAATCAGTGCAATTCATTTGCTGAGATCCAGCCTCCACTAAATCTCTCAAGCCTTAGTCACCGTCCCTGATCCAAGAACAATTAAAGAGTCCCCCTTTTTTTGTAAGCCCAGTTCTTAAAACTAGGTGAGTTAATTTGTCGAGCTTGTCCTCCAAAATATTCATCTTGATTGCTATAAAATTCAGGATAGTGGTTGCTTATGGGAGGAGAAGGAGGCTGTGATTGGGACAGGAACATGGGGGAGCTTCTGGGAGGCTGGCAAAGATTTATTTCTTAACCTGAGTGGTTAATCAATTAAGCTATACATTTTGTTTGTATGTTTGTTTGTTTTTTCTATCTCTTGTTTTATAATTAAATATTTAAATATGTCCTTCAGTCACCTTTCATTTTTTTCTACTTCTCTTCTAGACCTATAAGACAAAAACCCATTTTTCAAGCAAATTCATTTTCTGTCTGAGTCTGAGCAAAACTGATGCCTAGACACAACTGCTCCAGAAGTGGGCTTTTTTTTTTTTAAAGATCTTTTTTATTGATTTTTGACAGAGAGAAACAGAGACAGAGAGAGACAGGGAGAAGGGGGAGGGCCCAGAGCAGTCTCCATAGTTGACAGCATTAGTTTTCCATATAGTTTCACTCCACAGGTGGGCGCGGGGCTGCGCGGGGCTGCGCAGGGCAGGAACTGGGCCAGGAGCCTCTGTATAGGTCCTGGCAAGAACTGAACTGGGGGCACACCCCAGTTCAGCATGTGGGTTCGCATGGGCCGGGACCAGGATTCGATTCTCGGTCCCTGGGGCTTCAAAGTGAGCGCTTAACCTGCTGAGCTGTCCCAGCTTTCCCAAATATTATGAGATTTTTTTTTCTTTTTATTGTTTTTGACAGAGAGAGAGAAAGATACAGAGACAGAGAGAGAACTGAACTGGGAGAACTCCCCAGTTCAGCATATGGGTCCACACGGGCCAGGGCCGGAATTCGATCCTCGGTCCCCGGGGCTGCAAAGTGAGCGCTTAACCCACTCAGCCATCCCGGCTTCCCCCGAAGTGGACTTTTTTGATGATTAAAAATCTGCTTTTCCTTTCTACTGTCCATTGATAAAACCAACCACCCTCCTATTGTTGAGCTATAGTCTCTGTCCTATGAAATCCACAATCATAACAAGGGCCTGTCATTCAACCAGCCAGCGCTGACCTGCGCACATGAGTGGAGGGGGACATGCTTTCAGCAACCCCTGAACCTCCTCCCTCACGATCCTAACAGGCTGGTTCTGCCACAGTTCTTGATAGGCCCTGGGTAACATACAAAACAAGAGAAAGGCAACAGAATTGGGGGAGGCTGCTACCACTAGGGATTTAAGGGTCCTAACCTTCACACATAAGGGTGTGCTTAGCCCATATGAAACCAAGTTGCTTTTTCCACAGGTTAAAACTTCCATTGGCAATATTGGATGAGAAAAAGGGTGAAGGTGGGTAAAGCAAGCTGTGGTGACAAACTGCTTTACTCGTGACAGCCCAAAACTCTGAAGTGAGCCTTCACCAGACCTGCAAGTTCTTGTTTCCTAATAACCTAATACCAGCCCCTGTCACTAGCTGGGGCAGCTGCACTGAGCTGTGGGCTCCCGTGTGTTATTTTTATCCTAAATACTCACTGGGACCCACTTGATCACCAAGGTGTTCAGAGAAGGGTCTGGGGTCCATAAATGCCACATGGGCAAGAAGAAGCAATTTCTTTTTAATTAACTGTCTGGATAAGGCTCCTGCAAGTTCTCAGAACAACGTTCTTTAGTAAAAGCTGGATCAGAGAACTCAGCTGTGGCCAGGAGGTCTCAGCAAGTTTCCTTTTCCCTCTGATTTGTGGAGTTCATGACCCAACCAGCTGTGAGGAGGAGGGTGGCTGCCCTTCTCAGAGAAGCCAGGCCCTTTGTGGTCACCATATGGAGGCAGGAAGCAGAAGAGAAGACACTGGGTCATTAATTCCCACCCAGTGATGGAGTATTTTTCTTCCTGAGCTCAGCCTCTTGCCCTCAGACCTAGACTTGTCCTCCTTCCTAGCACCACTATCAGACAACTTCCTAAACCCAGACAGTGGCATAAACAACCTTGAGGCAGTCAGAGCTTATCCTCTTTGAGTCCTTTCTGACACCAAGGTCTTCACACTGCCCATCAGACCACCCCACCCAGCCTTTTCTTCCCCAAACCCCTCCCCCCAGCGTGTACCCGCCGCCCCCGAGTTCTGGGCTCTACACCATCCTAGGTCGCCTTTCACCCCTGGCCCACCAGAGGCCGCTAGAGTGATGCAGATGAAACCAGAGTTGGCAGAGGTAGTGAAAGGGCTCCCACAGGGCCCATGGGCAAGCGCAATACCCTGTCCTTCAGGTATCCCGCTAACACACGCACTCTGAGCCTCCTGCTTGGAGCTCCCTTGTCCTTCTCAGAAGTGAAGGTAGGACAAGGGTACGTTCATTTTATTATTTTTAAAAATATATTTACTACTTTCATTTTTAAGGCTTCTGATATGATTTTTTTAAGTCAAGATAAAGTTACTAAAATTGTGATCTATTTCATTTTTTTAAATACTTATTTTATTGTTTGAGAGAAGGCGAGAAAGAGAGAAGGGGTGAGGTTCCAGAGCAGTCTCCGTAGCTGTACATCATTAGTTATGACACAGTTTCATTCCACACAGGTGGATGTGGAGCTGTGCAGGGTGGGAACGTGCAAACTGGGGGCCTCCTGCATGGGAGACAAGAACCTACATCGCCATCCTGGTGGTTACCAGTTGCACCACTGTTCACTACATGGGTTTGCATGGGCTGGGGCCAGGATTCAATCCTCGGACCTCGCAGTTGCAAGGCAAGTGTTTAACATGCTGCGCTAGCCTGGTTTCCCTGTGGTCTATTTAAAATCTTTATATTATACTTAGCAAATTAAAGTTTGTGGCCCCTCACTCATATACTACAAAATACACATACGCACACACATACACACACTCCCACATACCACATACACACACAATGCAATATAATGGTGCAGTTCACAAGCTGTATGAAAATAATAATAATTTACAGTACACTCATGGTCTGGTAATGAGACAGGGGTAGGATGCATGTCTTCTGCTGATCCCAGTGAGTGAGCCTGTGTAGCTCTGTGGTGGATACATAACCCCACACATTTAAGGTCTGTATTTAAAGCCCTTCATAAATGTAAAGCCCTAGCCAAGTGGGCCCTCCAAATCCACTGCCTGTTCTCTACCCCCACCTTCCAAGGACCAGACCGCAGTGAAATATTACACTAAGTGCAAAGTAGGGAAGAAGAAGGGAAAGTCAAAAGTCACTGTTCCCCTCCTCTAGATCCCTATCTGTCATACTCAGTGGAGAAATGCTCTCTGCTGGCTCAAGGAAAACAGCTAGATGGTGAAAGGGTGGCTTCTCTGCTCCTGGCTGTACTCCGTGTAAGCCTCATCCCCAAAGTCTCCACTCTAGTTCATTATCCCTCCCCCTTAGGCCCCAGAGCCTTTTCCTGTATTTGTGTTGTTTTTCCAGAGCAGGAAGTCTTCCTGGAAATCCTCCAGAAATTCAACATCCTCCTCCTTACCCAGGGGACACGGGTCTTAGGCGTGTACCTCGCCCCACCCAGCTCTGGGTTGAGACACAGGCCAAATAACAGGAAGACATCTTCCCAAGGCCTGGTATCTTGCCCTCAAGGTGAGCATCAGCTCTGAGTCTGCCTTCTCTCCTCTGTAACACTCTGAACAAAAACTCCTTACAGGAGAAAACAACAATAAGGGAGAAAAACCTTAAGTTTTTAAAGGACATTTAAAAATGTGGAAGAATGCTAAGAAGAAAACAATAACTCATATTTTCAAATGCTGCTCTTCTTCATGTCCCTGAAAGCTGAGCATCATGATTCCCCAACCAGATCTGCTGTTTCTGGTCAGTACTCAGGGCTCTCAACCTCTTCCTCCTTGCTCAGCTGTCAAAATCCCCGTCTCACCTGCTTGTCACAGAAATGGTAAGGCTAATGTGAATGGCTGGCAAGGACTATAGTGTGTTCTGACACCTGGGAAGGTTTCACTATAGACTAACAGCTTAGAGTGTCCTGAAGAGATGATGGAAATCTAGTCCTGCTGGATGCTCCTGGAGAAGGGGATTCTGTGGTCAGATATGTTTGGGGTCTTTATACAGGTCCACAATTCCTTATACACAATGTTGAAATCCAAAAAGTCTTAAAAATGAAGTTTTTTCATAACTCAAGGGCAAGACCTGACCTAAATAGATGTGTAGTTCTTTGGATTATTTATCTGACCCACTTAGTGTGAATATCCATATGCTTTGCTGCAGAAATATGTGATTACAGAGCTTGTCCCATTCTGCTGGGGATGCTACGCAATAAAGAGTATATTCACCATGTTACCTTATTAAACTCTGCAAAATTCTGAATTCCAAATATATGTGGCCCCAAGGATTTCGGGTACTGAATTGTGAGCTGTATAAATCCCCTTAATGGAAATTTATCCTGTCCACAGCATTTCAAGGACTCTGAGAAGTCTTATTATAGACAAGAAACTAACCTCACAGTGTGTTTCCCAAACTTATTTGGCTATAAAATTCTTTGTTCTACTTAATATCTATTAACAGGTCACAGAATGTCCATGTGGACACTTTGGGTAACATGGGGTGTTTAAAGAATTTCACTAGCAACGGGCTCTCAGCCATAGGAAAAGGATGGCTCTTTCTGAGAGTTCTTACATCCTAGGTCCTAGGAACAGTTTTTCCTTATTCTCAGGGCTAAGACTGTGGACAAAATGAAAAACTAGACTAGGGAAGACTGAGGCAATACTGAGGACAGGCTCAAGGCATGCTGGAAAACCCAATTAGGACAGACACATATGTCGAGAGTCAAAACAGAGAGCCAGACAAGAACCAGGAGGGAAAAAGGTTTAGCCAAAGATCAGAAACTAAGATCTGCAGAATTTAAAGCACCGGGAACCTTTTGCCTCATTTATGAGCTTTTACATGCTTCCTATAAAGATCTGCACCCATCCTGAAGTTCACAGGTAGGAAGATAAGTGAGAGCTCCTGGCTGGTGTAAGTCGGGGGTGGGGTAGGGGGGCACTAACCCATTAAATGTCCTCTCTTGACCAAGGCAGGAGGGATACTAGGGACTTCTGAGAACAGCAGTTTCCGGTAATAAGAGTTCCCAATATACTTCTTGTGTCTCTGGTCTCTTGGTTGCTGGATGTTATCTTTTGTTGAAATTATGCATTGACCAAAAATGTTGAGCTCAGGTACCATGTGCCAGCAGGACCAGAGCTGGGAGCCATATCCTGTCAGAATATGCTTGTAAGGTGGTGACCATCTTGGCTAGTACCTCTTAACAGTCCTGGGCCTGTTAGGTGACAGGCAGCTCTTCAGAGTTAGCTCTAAATAGAAAATAATTCATTAACTCTTTTCTCTGAGCTCTTAAGGCTGATGCTTGGGAGCAGCAGTACCACACTGGAAAAAGAATGTGCTGAGTCCATGCTGGGCTCTGCTATAGCTAGCTGACTCCTATGTCTTGTGATGTAAGTACAGTATGTGCAGGCCTTTTTCAAATTGTCCCTTCCCAAACTCTCATAGTCACCTCTTGGGTTCCTCCCTGTGCCTGCCCTCTATAGCTTATTCTCTACCTCAGAATTTCCCAACCATGTTACCATTGACATTTGGGGCCATATCATTCTTTGCTGGGTGTAACTGTCCTGTGCATTGTGAGATATTAGTTATCTATTAGATGGCAGTAGCATCCCCCAACACACACCCCCCCCCCAGTTGTGACAATGAAAAACGTTTCCAGATTGCCAAATGTCTCCTGAGAGGCAAAATCACCACTCCCTGTTGAGAACTGCTGCTCTATTTGAATGGGGAAGTGGCATGGCAGACTGAGTGTCTGGGTGAGACTCCTCTGCTCTTCCCCGGGCTAACCATGTTTCTAGACATCTATACTATTTCCTATGTGACCCTGTAATACTTCCTGCTACATTTAACCTCTCTGAGCCTCAGTTTCCTCACTCATAAAATAGAGTAAAATAATAGTAAATATCTCATGGTTTGTTAAGAGGGTTAAGTAAGGTAACTCATGTAAAAAGATTCTTGTGCTTGGCACAAAAGAGCATTCCAGTACCTGTGGGTTATTATTTATTCCTGTCCCCCAAGGCTCCACACCTTCCTTCAAGGTGACCACTAACTGACCTTAAACTTGCTTCATGATTCAACTTTAACTCTCTAACTTCAATTCTCCAATACCCCCTCCACTCTCAATACTTCAGACCTATTGACTGCTTGCAATTCCAGGAAAACAGCCAAGTTTTTTATGGTTCCCTTGGTCTTTGCACATGTTGTATTTTTCCCTGTGTCTAGAACTCTATTTCCCTCCCCCATCTAACTCCTAGGCACACTTTGAGTCTCAATTTGGACAGCACCATGTCCAGGAAGCTTCGCCTCCCTGCAGCTGAGCAGAGGAGCCTCCTTTGCTGCTCCCTGGTCTCTGTACTTCCCTGTCATCATGCTTCTGACACTGTGTGGTCATTGTCTGGCTTTCTCGCTGAATCGCTGTTCCGATGGGGATTTCTGTGAGGCAAAGGACACTATGTTGGTCCATGCCAAGTGTCGAGACTCCGGCATGGTGCCTGATGTCCAACAGGAACTCCATAGTTTGTCCACTCAATAACTAACTAATGAAGTGCTTAGAGCTATTAATAATATGGAAAAGGATTCTCTTTTTCTCTTCCTTCCCATGTAACCATGTACTCTTTCTATTTGAATAGGTAGTCCTTGAAAACTAAACAAAATTGAACACACACAGCATAACAGTAGAAGCTGTGGGGACATTCTAAGGGACACCCCCTGGAACACTGTCACCTGCAAAGCTCCACCCTCTCCCTCACTACCTTGAGAAATCTAAGGGTCAGCTTTAGGCTTCCTCCTCCCTCCCCAGTAAAAGGAAGCGAGCTTCACTGCTTAGTCATTTCCCATAGGTTGGGCTTTACCTGGGAGTCTGAGTCACCAACCAGGTGCCAGGGAGGAAAAGGTGCTGCCCAACATGACACATCTGCCTTCCCAGGAGGAGGTTAGCCATTGGAGGTTGCAGAGACCATTACAAGTCTGACCCTGGGTGCTAAGAACCCCTGCTGCTCTGTGAGGAACTTTGGAGTTCCAAGCCAAGGGCAAGGACTTGGAGTAAAGAATGGAGAGTGCAGGGCTCCTTTACTTGTCTAATGCCTTTTTCTTTCCCCCCTCTCATCCAGCTGCACTCATGGGGAACCAGCCATCCTGGCCTGCATCTTCTAGTACCTCGCTGGGCAAAGGCCACAACCCTCTTGAGGAGGCATGGGCAAAGGCCCCCACAGTCCCCGACACTCGGTGGGCTCTCAACAAACACTATTTCCCTTCTCCCCTCTCTGAGTTGAGGAGAAAGCCCAGGGCCAAAGGAATACCAATAAGTCTGGCCCCAAGGCAGCCTCAGTAGCTGACCAAACATCTCAGCCATGCCAGGGGCTTCCTAGGTCCAGCCAGAGTTGACCAACCCACCCAGGGAGAGACTAGACTCTTAGAGGTCTTCACTTCTGTTTGACTTTCACTGTCCCTATAGCAACTATTTCCACTGCTGTTTAACTATGCTAACTGTAGTAGGCAGAACAATGGCCTCCCAAAGATGTTCACATCCTAATCCCTGGGGTCTATGAATATGTTACCTTACATGACAAAGGAGACTTTATAGATGTGATTAAGTTAAGGATCTTGAGATGAGGAGGTTATTCTATAGTATCCAGGTGGACTCAATGTAATCACAATTGTCCTTGTAAGAGGGAAACAGAAAGATCAGAGTGAGAGGAGGAGGTGTCATGATGAAAGCAGAGGTCAGGGTAATGTGGAACCATGGAATCAAGGAATGTGGGCAGCCTTTAGAAGCTGGAAATGGTAAGAAAATAGATTCTGCCTCAAGCCTTCAGTCCTGCTGACTCCTTTTGCACTGTTGACCTCTAGAACTATAAGCTAATGCGTTTGTGTTATTTTAAGCCACTAAGTGTATGATCCTTTGTTACAGCAACGATAGGAAACTAATATAGATTTTGGTACCCAGAGAAGGGTGCTGATGTAACAAGTACCTTAAAAAGTGGCTTGGGAATTGGGCAATAGTAAGTAGATGGAAGAATTTTGAGAAATGTAATAGAAAAAAACCTAGATTGTCTTGAACAGATTGTTAAAAACTGTTAAAATCTCTGCTGGTGAAAAATGACAAGGAGGTAAAGAGCACAGTAGAAAAAAATCTATATTGTCTTAAAAAATACCTAAACCATCATAAACAGAATGTTAGTAAAAATATGGACATGAAAGGTGCTGCTGGGGATAGCTTAGGAGGAAATGAGAAATACCGTTACTTCATTGGAAACTGGGGGAAAGGAGGGGTATTTGTTATATAGTGGCAGAAAACTTAGCTGAATTGTATCCTACAGTTATATGGAAAGCAGAACTTGTGATGAATGAACTTGGATATTTACCTTAGGAGATTTCTAAACAAAGTATTAAGAGTGCAACCTGGTTTATTTTTGTTTATTATAGTAAAATGTGAGAGAAGGAAATAAGTTGAGGGATGAACTATAAACAAAAAGATAATTTGGGGAATTCTTGGCACATACAGATTGGAGAAGATGTTAAATCAGGAGATTCACTGTCAACAGGGAATTACTCTGGAGAGAAATCCAAATGTGTGGCTGAACAACCTTTTGGTTATGCCTTAGAAATAGCAAAACAGCAGAGTATTCATTAATACAGAGGGAGGGCTCTTAGAACTGAGATTAGGCATGTAACTTATGGATCCCCACAACGATTTTAACAGAATCCACAAACACAGATGGGATCATCCAGGTAAGATCTGTGAAGGAGCCTCTTACCTAATGGAGTGAATGCCTGTGACATACATGGGAGACCCACAAGATTCTTGAGACTTCTATACCAGCAGAAACACCACCAGCTTAGATTGAAAGGGACAGAGGAAATATAAAATGAAAGAGGATTGTCAGACTCCCAACATTCTATAAGCAGGAAACAGGATGATAAAATTACTCAATTGCAAACATGAGTTACCCTTCAAGAAAAAGGAAGAATGACTCTGAAAGAGGAGGAACAAACCCAGAGGACAGAACCACAAGGCACAGAGGATTATTCCAGGCCTTGTAACCTAAAGGAGTTTTTCCAGCTATATTTTGAAATTTCTTGGGACCAGTGACTTCTTTCCTTCCATTGCTTCCCATTAGAAATGGAAATGTCTTTATCTATATTATCCCATGCCTGTCCCTGGGGGCAGATAATTTGTTTCTCAAGTTTCGCAGGTTCACAGATGGAGAGAAAATGGGCCTCAGGATGAATTATGTCAAGTGTCTTACCCATAGTTTATTTAGATTATTTAGATAATGAGATTGGAGCTTTTGAGCTAATGAGATGTAGGTGAAATTTTAGACTTTGAGTTTATGCTCTACTGGCTTGAGATTTGGGGGGGATGTTGGAATAGGGTGAGTATATTTTTCATATGAAATAAACGCAAATCTTTAGTGGCCGGTTCAAATAATGACGCCCAAGAATACCCACATCCTAATTCCTGGAATCTGTGATTTTTGCTAATTTATACAGCAAAGGAGACTTTGCAGATGTGATTAAGTTAAGATCTTGAGATGGGGAAATGAAATTAACCTAGAGAATTTCAGTGGGGCCAATGTAATCACAACGTATAAAGGGATCCTTATAAAAGAAAAAGTAGAAGAGTCAGAATGAGAGAAGGAGATGTAATTACAGAAGAAAAGGTCAGAGTGATGTGAGGCTATTGCCATAGACTCAAAAGGTCCTCTTACCTGCATACATCCAAGCCAAAAAAAGACACGAGCAGGAGATGCCTGGATAGTTCAACAGGTGGAGCGCTTGCCTTGCAACCGTGAACTCTGGGAATCAAATTTCAGCCCCAGCCTGTGTAAACCCATATGCTAAAGTGCGGCACAACTGGTAACCAACAGTTCTCGCCTCCCATGTGGGAGGCCCCCAATTTGCGCCCCCTTCATGGCCCCACATCCACCTGTGTGGAATAAAACTCTGTCACAACTAATGATGTACAACTATGGAGACTGCTCTGGGCCCTCCCCACTTCTCTCTTTCTCACCTTCTGTCAAAAAATATATTTAAAAAACAAAAAAACATGAGCAGAAGTTTGCAGCAAAGAAAGTAAAGATTTATTTAAGGGGTTGGCACCAAGCCCAAAGACACAGGTGAACTAATGCTCTCAAAAACCTGGCTCCCCAGACTTGGTGTAGTACCATCATTTCCTCCAATTTCAGTCTCTGCACATTTTGTAGGCCTCCCAACAGCACTATACTGGGACAGAGCATCCAAAGGCTCACAACCTCTGTGGTCCTTGGGAGCCACTATGAGATGGGCCCCAGGAAGAATTTGCCATTTTCAGTGATAAACAAGTGGCGGTAGCTAGCTATGACGACTCTGTATTTTGGATCTGGATTTGCCACACCTTCCTTTATAGTAAGACACCACATGCTTAAGAAAAAAAGGATGTTTTCGTTAATCCATGAAACAGGTGTGAAGAGGAGCATTTTAAGAGGTGCAGTCACTTGGAAAAATGGATCAAACTGTTGAACTCAACATACTAAATGTGTTTGTAAATAAACTTATAGCATGGAAACAAAAAACAAAAAACTGGCTCCCAATGGCCTTTAGTAGCTAGTTTACATAAGGGAAAAATTATTAATCATGTTTACTATCGAAGCTGGGGTTGTACTGATTGATCATGGCTTCAGGTCCTGGTGTCAGTTATGGCATTGTTTGGTTTGGTTTCTAAGAGATTCGGTCCCTGGGGCCATTCTGCTTTCATGAGTCTGGAGCTGAAACATAACTGAGGCTAAAGTGTTATCTTTGTTTGACTAAAACCTTATTTTAGTTTGAGGTTTGGTTATTGTATGTTGGTCATGATTGGTAGACCTGATGTTTTATTCTTAAATGAACTTGGCCAGAACTTAATGTTCTAAGGGTTTAATGATTAAAAGGAGTAGACATACAGTATATGGTATATATAGGTAGGATGATATGGTAAAAAGAATGCAAGTGAGTTATAACTCTATCAGGCTAAACAAAGCTAGCTTGAATTAAAGCAGAACACATGTTAAGTGAATGAAGTTCACTTACCATTACAGGGCCATGAGCCAAAGAATGTGGATAGCCTCTAGAAGCTGGAAAACACAAGAAAATGGCTGCTCTGCTGGAACCTCTAGAAGGAACGCAGCCCTACTGGTCTATTTTGGACTTCCAGAATTATAAAATAATACAATTGTGTTATTTTAAGTCACTGGATTGTGATAATTTGTTATAGCAACAACAGGAAACTAATGCACTCACCTTCCTACACCAAGCGCCACACGACTCAAGCTATTAGCCTACTCACCCTCACACCTGAGGACCCTTCCATCTTTCTATTTCCTCCACGCTTCCGTTTTGACATTTCTAACTAGCCTCCTACACAGGCTTCCAAATATTCCCTTGGTACTCCTTTACTTTCTTCCTATTTCCTGACCCCAGATCTGCATCATCCCTTAACCTTATGGTTTTTAACCCTAACTATACATTAAAGTCACTTGGGTGGGGATGGGGAAATAACTTGTAAAAAAAAAAATTTTTTTTTTGAAGCCCTAACAGACTCCCTGGAGGTAGGACTCATTCAGGTATCAATCAGGTCATTGTTAAAGCTCCCCACGTGCAACTTATTCAGTTATCAGGTCATTGTTAAAGCTCCCCACGTGCAACTTATTCAGTTATCAGGTCATTGTTAAAGCTCCCCAGGTGTATCCATCATTGTGAACACCTGCCAATCTATTATTCAAAGGCTATCAAATTTCACATATGTAAGAATCGCCTGGACAACTCTGAATGTAGAGGCCAGGGCCTCAGGCCCAGAGAATCTGGTTCAATACATCTGATACTCAGATCCTGCTTTTCTAACAAGCTCCCCAGAGGTTCAGATATAGGTAGAATTTGAAACTTTGAGAGTCATTGCCATAGCCCCTATCTGCTCCCTCCCCGGGAGACTTAGCTAATTGATAAGATGAATTTCTTACATCAATGCTTCTTAATCTTTGATGAATAGCAAAATTACCTAGGGAACTCACTAAAAATACAGTTGCCCAGACACCAATCCAATTTTGTTTAACCAGGTTATGTTTAATAAGCACCCCTGGTGGTTCAAATGCATACTGGAGTCAGAATCAATGCCTCAGATCAGTGGTCATCACCTTGAATATTTAATAGAATCACTGGAATGCTTGTTAAAACACAGATTGCTGGGCCCCACCTCTATAGCTTCTATTTCAGTAGGTCTAGGGTAGGGCCTACAAATTTGCACTTCTAACTAGCGTCGGGAGATACTGGTTTTACTGATTTTAGAACCATACTTAGGGAACCACCACTTTCGATTGATGTTTTAATCTAAACAAAGTGTTTATCCCACCCTGTGTCTCTGTTTATCCTTTCTCCCCACTCTCTCAGCTGTGAGAGTCCAGTCTAGGAGAAAGGTAAGTGCAGAGGGAATCTTCACTTGAAGAGGCTGTCAGAGAAGGGCTTCTGGTAAGTTCACCACTGGGGCATCCTGACAAAATTCTAATAGCTCTCCAAGGCCAGCGATGGTGGCCAAATTCCAGGGGAGGATACAAGTTAACTGATCAATAACTGTTAACTCCACATATACACCCAGCCCCACTGGGACTCAAGAGCTTAGAGCTTTCCTGGTGGTGCCTCTGAGCCTGTGATGGTGAAGGGTGTGCAGGTATAGTAAGGAATAAGAGAAAACCTGAGATTGGGGCTGACCCTTGTCACCAAGTTAATTATGGGAAAAGCTATTTTGGAACTATAGAGTCCTGTCCACCAATGGCATTGACACCAGCTTATACACATGTTCTGGTGAGGATGGGAAGAGCCAGGTGAGAAAAGAAAGTCATTCCCTTTCTTTTATAATAAGAGGGAGTGAGAAATTAAGGGCAATTTGAAGACCACAGAAAAGGAGGATGAAGTAGGCTGACCTGACATACCATTTTAAACAGGACAAAAAACAATGGTACTGTCCCATTTCAAATGGTACGTAAAGTCGACCGACTGACATCTTGAATTTAGCCCAATGAGACTAGATGTACCATTTGAAATGAGACAATGCCGTTCTTTTCTGTCCCATTTAAAACTGTACATTAGGGAAGCTGGGATGGCTCAGTGGGTTAAGTGCTCACTTTGCAGCCCTGGGGACAGAGGATGGAATCCCGGCCCCGGCCCATGCAGAAGCATATTGCTGAACTGGGGAGCTCCCCCAGTTCAGTTCTCACCGGGGTGAGACCCCGGCCCAGTTCCTGCCTTGTGCAGCCCCACGTTTGCCTGTGGAATGAAACTATGTGGAAAAATTGATGATGTGTAACTATGGAGACTGCTCTGGGTCCTCCCCCTTCTCTGTGTCTCTGTATGTATGTATCGCTCTCTCTCTCTCTCTCTCTGTCAAAACAATAAAAATAAATCTTTAAAACTGTACCTCTAGTCAGTCTAGGATAGAGGGTTTGAGCTGGGAACCCCACCAGCCAGAGTTCTTATAAAATCCACTTTATTTTTCCACCCTGTGTGTAGAACTTGATTATGTGCTAAGCGCATATGATTTGCTCAAGCACCAAAAGTCACTTCTCAGTTCTAGGAAGGCAGAATGCTAATAGTTAGATCTAGGGTCTACTGATCCCGTTATACATACCACAGACCAATGCACTAATTCACTGACACTGTGTAACAGGACTGCAAGGTTTTGAAGGAGTTCCAGAAGTCAGAACCATAGTCACAGGGCTGAATAGACCTGGGGTGTTTAGGGAACAAGCATGAACTCATGAAGGTTTGGATGACATCGCCACTCTGTGATTATGGTGAAGGGGAAGTTTCACAGTTGAGTGGACATAGTCATTGATGTAATCATCAGGTCTGGGTTGCCCTGTAGATACTGGTCTCCAAAATTCCACTAGTAGTAACTCTGGCTTAGTCAACTACCTATAAGAGATGGCTATGGGAAATCACTTATGATGAAACCTCTACTGTACAATTATGCATTATTTTACGTGCCTAAAGCCAGGAGGCTAAACCAAATGAAACCTCCCTCTTTTCCTTCCACCCCTAGCCAGGCACCAGGCTACCCGATCTCCACAAAATCTCCCCTATCTTTACCCTCACCTTCTTCTGCACTGCCACTGTCCTGGTTCAGATACTCTTCAGCTCCTATCTGGCTAATTGTGGTACTCTAAATTGGTTTTCCCTCTCCATAGTCTCGTCTAGGCCCAAGAATCTGCTTTTAATTAATCTTTCACACTGCTACCACTTTTTAAAAAAGATTTATTTTTATTGTTTTTGACAGAGAGAGAGAGTTACAGAGACAGAGACAGAGGGAAGGGGGAGGGCCCATAGTTGCACATCATTGGTTTTTCCACATAGTTTCATTCCACAGGTGGGCACGAGGCTGCATAGGGCAGGAAATGGGCCGGGGTCTCACCCTGGTGAGAACTGAACTGGGGGCATTCCCCAGTTCAGCATATGGGTCCACTCAGGCCAGGGCTGGGATTTGATCCTCGGTCCCCAGGGCTGCAAAGTGAGCACTTAACCCACTGAGCCATTCTGGCTTCCTGCTACCACTTTTTAAAGACTCATTACCATAAAGTCTTTGAAGTCCTTCATGTGGTAGGCTGGGTCCTCTAGGCCCTTAGGTCCCAGCTCTTGCCAATCCCACCAGCCAAATTAACTCTCCAAAGCTGGCCCTATACTTTATCCATTTGAACAACCTGCAGTTCCTTGAGTTCCCCCATGCTTCCTCCTTCTCCTTTAACTTTGTGCATGCTGTTTCTTCTGCTCAGAGTGTCATCTCTCCCTTCCATATTTGCCCTTTAAGACTCTGTTCTGGGGAAAGCCGGGACGGCTCAGCGGGTTGAGCGCTCGCTTTGAGGCCATGAGGACCGAGGATCGAATCCCGGCTCCGGCCCAGGCAGGACCCACGTGCTGAACTGGGGAGTTCCCACAGTTCGGTTCTCTAACTGTCTCTGTCTCTGTCTCTCTTTCTGTCTGTCAAAAAGTAAAATAGAAATAACTATGCACTGAAG
>PVKE010024590.1:0-23688 GCA_004027555.1 Craseonycteris thonglongyai | reverse complement strand
CAGTACCTGCGCTATTTTTTTTCTACCAGCAATGCAAGAAGTTTTCAATATCTCCACATCCTGGCCAATATTTATTTTCCATTTTTTAAAAAATGATAATGAATATGAAACACTTTTTTTAAAGTTCATACCGTATTTTCCAGCGTATAAGACGACCAGGCGTATAAGACGACCCCCTAATTTTACAGTTAAAACATAGGTTTAGGCCTATATTCGCTGTATAAGACTACCCCCCACTTCCGAGGCTGTAGTCTTATACAGCGAATATAGGCCTAAACCTATGTTTTAACTGTAAAATTAGGGGTCGTCTTATACGCCCGGTCATCTTATATGCCGGAAAATACGGTAAATGCCACTCACTGGCTATATTGTAGGCTTGGAACTGTGACTGCCCCTCTTGGGGCCCAGTCCTGTCATCTCAGGATCATACTGGTGGCTTGCTACGGTCTTTAAGGGTGGAGGTCGTCACCTTCAGAGAGGGAGGGGGGCACCACAGACAGCCCAGCCCATTTCCCAACTTGGGCCAGAATGAATGATGCAAAACACTGTGGTTGCCAGCTAGTGAAGCCGGCCGCACCCCATGCATTCATTTGGGAAGAGCTGGCGGAGCTTCTTCGTAGTCATTGGCTTTAATTTGCGTGGCTAGTTAGGAAAGACACAGGAATGAAAGAGCTGGCTCCAGTCCCTGCTCTGCCACTTATTTTTCAGGTTACCCTCAACAGCTTACCTCAGACCTGAGCCTCAGCCTTCTCTTCTGTAAAACAGGGTAAGAATTCCAGTCCTGTTTGCCACTTAGAATGTCAGGACCTAACAGGTTAATTTAGACCCCCCCAAAATTATCGCATAAAACGTACTTGGCCGATAGTAAACATATGGGAGTTTTAAATTTGATTGCTGAGAATAGGAACATAATTTCAGTCTGCTGTAAAGTTCCTGTGGACAGTGTCTTGCTCCTTTTGTGGTTTAGAGCATACTACAAGGTGAATTATAAAGGGAGGGGTCAAACAGTCTCTTAAAAAATAAAAGGCTCTCTTCTTCCCTCCTTATATGAGCAATTGAATTGCAAGAACATTTAAAAAATTTACAAAGATACTGTTTTACAGGTGTAAGATCTATGCTGGTCCAAAGAACAGCTCTCCTAAGAACAGTTCCTATGGTGAGGATCCCAGGGAGGCTCTAAGGGGGAGGCAGGCATGGGAGATTCTACAGCTTAGGGTCAGTGTCTTACTGTGCCAGAACCTCTTCCCTCCTGAGCCTTAACCCCTAGCAATCTGACCTGTATCTTCCATCTAGCAAGTGATGCTCTGTAAAGTCCTGGGGACTTCAGTTGATGAAGCTCCTCTCACAGGTGTCCATGCCCCTCTCTGGCACAGCTCTGCACTGACTATCTTCCTGGTCCCTACTTTTAATTTTGTCCTGTCCCTCCTTTGTCATCTGCGTCTCTGTTACTGGCTCTTCTCTTCCCTCCAAATTCAAGTTTCCCTTTACTTCAGTCCTTGACCCTATGATTTCCTTTCATATGTCCTCTCCATATCCTTTCTTCAAATCCATGGTCCCCAATTTTTAACTGCCTGTCGGACATTTCCACTTGGAAGTTATGACCTGACCCCAAACTTCACACTTCCAACACAGAGTTTTTTGTCCCTCAAATTTGTCCTCCATTCTGCCTCTACTCTTTCCTTTCTTTTTTTTTTCCCCCCTTAAGATTTATTTTATTGTTTGAGAGAAGGTGAGAGAAAGAGAGAGAGAAGGAGGGAGGGCCCAGAGCAGTCTCCATAGTTGTACATCATTAATTGTGATGTGGTTTCATGTCACACAGGTGGATGTGGGGCTGCAAGTGTGGGAACTGAACCAGGGCCTCCCACATGGGAGGTGAGAACCTTTGCCACTGA
This sequence comes from Craseonycteris thonglongyai, assembly GCA_004027555.1. NCBI lineage: Eukaryota > Metazoa > Chordata > Mammalia > Chiroptera > Craseonycteridae > Craseonycteris > Craseonycteris thonglongyai. The sequence continues at coordinate 21,796 of PVKE010024590.1, read as the reverse complement.
GCCATCCCCTCTGTGGTTACCAGTTCTGCCACAGTTCAGCATATGAGCCAGGGCTAGGAATTGAACCCCAGACCTCGCAGTTAGAAGGCAAGCACTCAACTGCTGAGCTATCCCAGCATCCTCCACTCTTTCTTAATATCCCTTTTTGCATTACCCGGGAGATTTCTCTCTGAGATTGAAGCTGATTTAAAAGTCCTCTTGTGCAGTCTTCCAGCTAATAACATGCAGCTGTTGTCATGCTAAGTCTGCTGTCTGATTCCAAAGCCCATGTGATTTCTACCGTCTCCTTCCTCTTAGGGAGAAACAGACAAGTGCTGCAACTGGGTTTAAGGCTGCAGTTTGAAGGCCAGTGGGACATTTTTGGCCCGGCTCACCGGTCAGCTCCTTAAAGCTCTACATCATGGAGTAAACGGGGGTGTGATGGAATGACACCGAGGTTCAGACTGGGTCTCTCTCTGCCATTGAGTGCATGACCTTGACCTTGAATCATCACGCAGTCTTTCTGCCCCGTAGTTTGTGCTGTGTGCCATGATACCCGCTTGACCGGCTGACATGTGCATTAAATGAGATAACACGTATGAAAACAGCACTTGGTGGTGAAATCTGATTCTGAAGCGAGAGAAATGAAAAGAAAGGGCCGGTGCTTCACCTCTGTGCCCCAGAAACCTGAGATTGTAGCTGGCAGCACTTGACACAGGGTCTGCTGCAGCCCTAGATGGTGCGGTGTGGGGGCTGTGGGGCGGCGGGCCCTCCGGGAGGAAATTACCTCTTTAGATGACACGGAGCGCTCCCCATACACGCCCACTCGCTGCTCAGTAACAATGCAAGTTGAAACCCCCACATCATGGGGCGGATGGGTGGCGAGGAGTTGACTGTCACAGCTGCTAACTGGGAAATCCTACTCCTGGTCTGGGCTGGCGTCCCTGACCATGTTGGTTCACAAACAGATGTTTTGGAACATTAAGACACTACAGAAGTGCAAGTTGTCAACTCGGGAGAAAACAAACAAAAACAGACACCGCAATAAAGCTCTTAATTTAACCTCCATTCATGGTATAAGGGAAAGTGGGTGTGATGTGGGGCTGAGCGCGGAGGGAAGGATGGTGTTTCTAGCTCAGAAGAGGCCTGGGAAGTTGGGACACCTGAAGTCTAATGTAGGGCTGGTGGGTGTGGCTGCGTTGCCACAGGATGGGGGGCGGGGGAGTTAAGTAATTGTCTGTGACCATCAGGGGAGAGGTGTGGGTGAGGTGGGGGTGCCAGTCTCACTGAGCCCCAGGGCGCCTCCTCCCACCCCAGAAGGTGCCCCCGAGTGTCGAGTGTCGGGTGGGGCACAACCTCTTCTCACCCCCCATTTGTCTCAGGCTCTGCAGCCTGAGGCATCCCTTCTCCCTTCCGCTTCTCCAGGGTCATTTCTCTTCACCAAGAGTGAGATTAGGTCCCCTGTTACCTCCCCCTGCAAGTATAGGTGGCTGTTGAGTCCTGTTCACTTTCTTCTCAATTCCTCCCCCACTGAGTGCTTCCACCCATGCTGAACAGGAGCCACACTGCAAACAGAACTCAGCCACAGCAACCCTAAGCAACCGAGGACTTCTGAAAGGATTCGCCCTTTGACTTCGATAACTATTTTAGCATTTGACCCACCGTTCTCCCTGAGATGCAACATGGAATGGTGTCAAAGCCCTTGGATATTCACAGTCAGCCTAGACCTGGGGTGGCAGAGGCAGTGGGCCGGTGCTGTTGGCCCAGCCTGCCTGCTTTGCTAGCCCCGCTTCTGAGGAATAGTTCATAGGCCATTACAAGAGGCAGAAGGGCATCGAGGGTTCAACGGGGACATTGGAATCCTGTTATTTTGGAACCCCAGGACAGAGACACCAGGGGCTTCTCATGCCAGAGGCGGTCCCAGCTCTCACCCTGTGTCCCCCAAGGTCTCCCTGCACTTGCTAGACTAGTGTCATGGAGCAGAGCTAGAGCGAGGCACAGCGCCCGGCAGCCCCTCGGCCAGCCTCCTGCCTGCCTCAGAGTGCGCGCCTCACTTCCGGGAGGGCCTGGGGGGCTGGGTCTTCCGGGGGCTCTCACCTCTGATCCCAGCTCTGACCTGTGGCCTACAGAAGGCTTGGGAGACTAGGCCGTGATTAGTGAGCAGTGCCTGCCAAAGTCGTCCCCACATGTTTGTTAAACGTCAACACCTAAATCCATTTAACACCTGTCATGTGCACAGCACTGTGCCAGGTGCTGTTTGGAGCTCTTACGTGTATGCTCTATTGCAGCCCAGTGAGGGAGGCACTGTTCCTGTCCCCATTTTACAGATGAGGAAGCCACGGCACAGAGAAATTCAGTATTTCGTCTAAGGTCATAGGGCACATAAGAGGTAGAGCCAGAAGTCCCACCCAGACAGCCTGACTTTAACCACCGTCTGTGTGTTACTCGCTGCCTCATGAAGAGCTGAATTTCTAGATCCAGACACGGAGCTGGAAGCAGGCTCTTTTCCTTCTAGATGAGAGCATCTTTGCACAGAGAACATGGATTCATAGGGTATGGGTGAAGCAAGCAACATTTTACGTTGCCTCCTGTGTTCCTAGGGTAAGAAAGGGAAAGATCCTTCGGTAAAGAGGGTCACTGAAGGGAAGTGTTTCCCATCAATTTAGGCAGCTGTGGCTCCCATGACTAAGGGGAAGCCGTAAAGGTGGCACCACAAGCCAGCGGGTTCCTGAGGTCAGCAGGACCCAACAGTGGCAGCACTAACCAGAGTGTGTCTTTAGCTGCTCTGGACAGGTGGTCACTGGACCTCTCCTTGATCAGGCCACCAGCTGAGGCCACCGCTGGTGCTGAGAGTGGTTAGGTATCTATCTAGATGCCGAGTGGCCCAGACACAAGTGAACTCATCAGCCCTTCAGCTGGGCAGCCAGAGGCCACACACATGCTTGTTTCAGAAATGGTGCAGGAACCCAAACCCACACACTTGCCTTTATTTTTAAGTCTACAGTAAGGTGACCAGATTTTAACATTGGTAAAGCGGGACACCATTGACCGGGGTGGGGGGTGGTTCTTGATTAAAAATTTGGTCTATCTCCCACCGTTCCCTAGCTTGTCGTGCATTCTTTCCAAAAATCGGGACTTTTTTAAAATGCCGCAGGACGCAGGACAAATTGTTAAAAATCGGGACTGTCCCGCCAAAAGCAGGACGTCTGGTCAACTTAGTCTACAGACTTCAACGAAAGCCCATTACATGGTGGCTTCCAGACCCGGAGTCCTTATGCCAAGATACCAGTCTTTTTTGTTCTTTTTCTTAGGAGACACTTTTTTTTTTTTAAACAAATGTATTTTTAATAACACAGGATCATAATGGTCTTTACCATTTTGTAATTTGTTTTTCTACTTAAAAGAAGGAGAACTTAATACATATCTAAAACTGTACCAATTATATATTTTGGTGAGTTTTCAAAAATTAGTTGTCTTATAATTAAGCTAACCAACTCCCTATTGTAGAAATTTAGGTTATTTCCAATTTTCATTATTATGAACGATGATGTGATAAACTTCCTTATGCCTGAAATTTTGTGTACTTCCTTAATAATTTTCTTGGAATTAATTTCCAGAAATGAAATTTGTGGGTCCAAATACATGCCTATTTTTAAGGCTTGTGCACTAGATTGTTAAATTTCTCACCAGAAAGAATAATGTGCCCATTACATTCTTACCAACATTATATGCAAGTATCTGTTTTCTATACCTGCACTAACATTAGCTACTAAAAAATTTTAAATCCTTACCAATTTGATAGGAAAAATAAATACATAAAAATTTGAAAAATCAAACTACAAAATTTTGGCTTTGTATTTTTATTCCTTTCCAACCATACTTTCATATATTTATTCTCCACATATATACTTTCTTTTGTGAACTACACACTCATTTTCTTTGTCTATGAGATGTACATCTTAGGAATTTGAAAAAGTTCTTCAGATACTCACATTGAGAATACTAAACTTTTGTCATGCACTGCAGACATTTACCCTGGTTTATTGTTCAATGCTTTTTCTAATTTAAATTTTATTTTTATCAAACGTATACATTGTTTAAAGATCAAATATGTTTTATAAGGTTATTATAAAAACTGTGATTACTCCTACCATCATCACTTTCTGCTTCCCAGAATCAACCACTTCCAACCCTTTTAACTGATTCTTTTGGTAATTATGTTTGTATGTCTATTAACATGCTTCTATTGATGCTTATTGATTTTTTGTTTTGTTGAGGCAATAAACATTGATTTCTCTCAATGGAAATTTTATATCATTTCAAGCTACAAGTGATACACTCTGTTTCTATTCTTTAGGGTTAGATTGAGGAACTTTAAAATGCATTGTTGACACAATTCAAAATTACCCTTCTACACAACATGTTTCTAATCATCTCCTCTCAAATTATGTGCTGTTGTCATCCAGGATTAGCTCTATGTTGTTTTAGTAATGCCACAAATGAGAAATTATTTTTATAAATATAATATTTCTTTAGAATTATGAGGGCTGTCCATAACAATCCAGGCATTGTATAATGAGAACGTTTACATACCTTCCAGACAGCCCTCGTACAGCACACTTACCATTATTTTGCCCATTACTTGCATCTTATAGCTTTCATCTAGGATTGTTTTTCTTCTGCTTGAAATAAATTCTCCATAATTTCTTTTAGTATGGTTGACAAACTCAAATTTGACTGCAAATGTTTCTGTTTTAAAAGATAGTAGCAAAATGTTTTTCAAAGGTAGTTTTGCGGAGTATTCAATTCTAGTTTTTCCTCTCTCAGCACATTGAAAATATTTACCTACTGTCTTTTGGCTTCCACAATTGCTGTTGAAAAATCAGCTTTTGGTCTAATTGTCATCTTATGTAGATGATTTGTCATTCTTTTTACCTCTGGTAGTTCTTAAGACCTAATTTTTTTCTGTGATTTTCTGTAGTTTCACTATTGTAGGGGTTTATATGTCTTTCTCTTTCTTTTTTCTGTTTTTTTTTTAGCTTCCTAGGATTTCTTGGACTTCTTTAGTCTGAGGATTCATACTTTTTATTAGTTCTAGAAATTCTCAGTCATTACCTTTTTGAATATTGCCATTTCTCTTTTTCTTTCTTTTCTTCCGAGAACTCCAGTTAGATATATGTTGAACTTTCTCACTCACTCTACCTTGTATTTTCACCTCTTTTTTATATTTTCTATTTTTATATAGAATCTGGGCATTCTCTTGTCATCTGTCTTTGTAATTCTTAATTCCCTTCAGCCATATTTAATCTGATAAGTTTCCTAATTTCAATAATTATATATTTTTATCTCTAGAATTTATATTTATATTTCTTTCAAGTGTTGTTGGCCATTATATATAGTCTCTTTTTCTCTTCTTTTTAATTTTTAATTTATTTTCATGTAGTTTTATATACTGTTTTTTGTTGTTGTTTGTTTGTTTGTTTTATCTGATAATTCCAGCATTTGAAGTCTTTGCTTGTCCAGTTTGCTGACTTTTGCCCATGGTTGCTTTTTCACCTTGTATATTTTGTGATTTTTTTTTTTATTATAATCTTTTATTCCTTTGAACTTTTTCAATAAGTGATAAAATTGGATTGAAGGAATGTTCATCTAGAGAGCATTCAGATCTGTTTCTACCAAGTACACAGAGGCACTTTAGATCAGGACCACTTTTTCCTCCCCATTAACAGGATGTGTATATATGTGTGTGTGAGATATAATTCACATGCCATAAAATTCACCTTTTTGAAGTATGTAATCCAGTAGTTTTTAGTATATTCACAAGGTTCAGGATCAGTTTTAAACATATCCTTGACTTGAGTGTTAGACCACACAGGAACTATGAGTTTGTGCTGTGTGGGCACATGAAGGCCCGCTTTATGGTCAAATTCTTAGATGAGATTTCTATTTCTTTCACCTAAGACGGGGGTGGTGAACCTATGGCACGTGTGCCCAAAGTGGCACGCGGAGCAATTATTTCAGCATGCGTAGCTGTGAATTCTCTTTAAAAAATTATTGTTTATGCTCTTATAGACATAAAAATAATCGATACCTCTATCTCACTCGATGGGTTGGCATGCGAGTCGAGCAAGTTTACTCTTATTTCATAAACTTTGGCACTCAATCGCCAAAAGGTTCGCCACCCCTGAGGTCCTAAGACCAAGTTTGAAGGGCTAGATTTTCTTGCTGTCTCCTTCTACAAGGCAAGCTTATTTCTATTTTCTTATGCCCAAGGTATGGCCCTGGTCCCAGCTTTCTATAGGAGTTTAATCTCAGACTTGCTCCTTGAGAGTTTTGCCTTCTGTCTCCTGCATCCCCATGGCTATCAGACCAGAAGTTCAAGGTTACAAAGGTTGAGTAGATGCCTCAGGGCAGCTGCCAGCTTCAGAGTTAGATCACCTCTCTGAATCCCAGCTCTCGGTTCATTTTTGGCCTCAGAAGATTTGATTCTTTACTTACTTGCCAACTCAGCAACATTTAGAAATATTTTTAAATATATTTTATTCAGCATGTTTTTAGTGGCAAGGTTATCGGGATACTGCAGGACCATTGTCTGCCTTTTAGTTTTGTTAATAGTGTGCATCTTTTTCCTTCTTCCACCTTTAGTAACTCCTCCAGGGAGAGAGTGTGGTTCACTGCTAGCTAGCCATGTCCTGTCTTCACAGGCCATTCTGTTCCTCTTGGAGACTGAAGGGGAATTCCTGGACTTGACTGGGGTCTGGGACTTGCACTCCTTGTCCCTGAAGAAGGAGACATTGCCGCTTCCTCAGGCCCAGCCACGCAAGTCTCCCACTTGTCTTAGGGTATAATAGAGCTAAATTCATTTCCTTCCCTGTGCTCATGGCTTACCTGCTCTGGGGCATGGGTTTTGAATCCCTTCTGCGCCCCACAATCACTTTTTTTCTGGCTACTTTTGAGAATAATTTCTCTCATTGTAGCTCAGTTGACCAAGAGATAGAGAAAGCATCCTTAAACCCTTTTACTGCCTCTCAGGAGGCCAGCTTGCCTTGGCAGCTCAGAGAGGAAGAAAAGAGGGAGCATGCCTTATGGGTCACTGCTATCTACACTGCCAGAGTCTCAAGTTCAATTTAGGGACTTTGCAGCTGCCCCTAAAACACTCCTCCATATCCCATTTCTGGTGAGTGTACACCTTGCCTATCTGGGGCTGGGCCCCCGAGGGACCTGGATGCTTGGGCAACCTTCCTCCCCTTTCAGGAAGCTTCTGTGAATGATCACTTGCAGGAAGCAGAATAGGAAGCATGCAAACAGTAATCTCAAGGGCTTGCGGGAGGAAATGATTCCCTTCGGAAAGTCTGTTAGTGTCTCTTAAGAAAGTTTTTATAATCACCAGCTTTCTAACCCCACTGCTTCTGGTAGGAGTGGACCAGAGTGGGAACATGTTGAGAACCTTAGATCTAGAATAGCACTGTCCAATATGGTAGCCCTTAGCCACAGGGGACTATTGAGCTCTTGAAGCTTTGCTGGTAAAATTTTTACTGGATTTTAAAGGTTTGATGCAAAATATTAATAATTTTTAATATCGATTAGATATTGCAATACTATTTTGGATATATTGGACTAAATGAAATATTTATTAAAATTAAACTCACCTGTTTGCTTGTTTTTTACTTTTTAAAATGTGGCTATGGGGAAGCCAGGATGGCTCAGTGGGTTAAGCGCTCACTTTGCAGCGCCGGGGACTGAGGATTGAATCCCGGCCCCAGCCCGTGCGGAACCATATGCTGAACTGGGAGCTCCCCTAGTTCAGTTCTCTCTCTGTCTCTGTATCTCTCTCTCTGTCAAAATAAATAAATAAAAGATTCACTGACTTTAAAAATAAATAAATAAATAAAATGTGGCTATTAGAAAATTTAAAGTTAATATGTGGCATGCATTTGTGGTTCACTTCATATATCTCTTGGACAGTGCTGAGCTAGAAGATAACTTGCTCATTTTGGGAGAGAGAGAGACAGAGAGAGTCTGAGAGAAGGGGGAGGGCCCAGAGCAGTCTCCATAGTTGACAGCATTAGTTTTCCATATAGTTTCACTCCACAGGTGGACATGGGGCTGCGCAGGGCAGGAAGTGGGCCGGGAGCCTCCTGCATAGGCCCCGGCAAAAACTTAACTGGAGGCACACCCCAGTTCAGCATATGGGTCCACATGGGCTGGGGCTGGGATTCGATCCTCGAGCTCCGGGGCTGCAAAGCGAGTGCTTAACCTGCTAAGCCACCCCAGCTTCCCGCAGTTTGCTTTTTTATCTGTCAGGGGCTGGCACCCCAGCATTGGCATGGCTCTGACTTCCAAGCTGTGGCTGTGACATGTGTAGAATCCTTCAGAGTAAGGGGGCAGCCTTCATGGGTTGGACTTGGGCGTCCTGTGCCTCCGACCCCCTGCCTTGGCAAATGACACTTGATAGACTGCCAGATGATGTTCTCTGTGCCTGGGTTTACCCTCAACTTTAACTTCATTCTCACAGTGCTTTTAATTAATGCCCTCTTTGCCATCATCTTGGGTGATACAGAAGTAAATAATCATTTAAAAGTGTTTTCTGACTAATATAAATACATTCCTAATTTATAAGCTTCACATAACAGTCCATATTAATAAGCAACATTTTCTCAGCACCCCTGAACTGGAAATACGGGAGAACAGGAGGATTTTCTCTAACAATCTTGCAGCTGAGCATGGGCTGGCTGCCTGACTTAGGCAAGGAATGTGACTTCTCTGCGCCTCCTTTGCTTTCTGTGCGACGAAAATAAGAGCACCTCCCTCTGACATTGTGCAAGGATTGAATGAGTGCGTGCACGTTGCACGCTTGCATCAGTGTTTGGCACATACACACACAATTGCTATTGTTATTTTTAACAAAATGAGATCATATTCCAAATTTTATATATATATATATGGTATATACATATAAATATTTTTCTTTTTAAGTTGTTTGAGAGAAGGTGAGAGAGAAGGGAGGGAAGGCCCAGAGCAGTCTCCATAGTTGTACACCATTAGTTGTGATATAATTTCATTCCACACAGGTGGATGTGGGGCCATGCAGGGTGGGAACCGAACTGGGGAACCTCCCACATCAGAGGTGAGAACCTTCACCACCATCCTGGCAGTTACCAGTTGCACCTCAGTTCAGCATATGGGTTTGCATGGGCTGAGCCGGGACTCAATCCCTGGACCTCACAATTGCGAGGCACTTGCTCAGCCGCTGAGGTATCCTGGCATCCCTTAAATTCTACTTTGAAGCCTGTTGTTTTAACTCAATGGTACCTGTAGAATATCTTCATTTTATTTTATAACATCATTTTAATGGCTTCATAGTATCCTTTCATATGGACATACTGCAACTGGTTTAATTAATCTACTATAGGATTTTTAGGTTCTTTCTCCTTTCTTTTCTCTTCCTTCTTTTCTCTTTTTCTTCTTCCTCTTTTTCCTTCCTCCCCCTCTCTTTCTTACTTCTTTCTCCCTTCCTGTGAAGTTACTGCATCAAACTTGTTCACAATACTAAGGTTTTGGTAATACTGCCGAATCCTTCACATGTTTTTCCAGAATTGTGCATGTCCTACCTCCTGCCCATAAGAGTAGGTGTCAGGATTAAGAACTGCCAGCTTCTGTGCTCTACCACCGACAAGGCCCAATTCACAGCCCTGGCGCTGGTGAAGGGCTTCTTCCCTCTGCTCACATCTGACCTTTGTCTCCCACCCTCCTCTCTGAGCCCGCCCAGGTGCCAGAGGTTCAGGCCCTCTTCCCTGAACCCCATGTTGATCTCTTTTTATTAATTTTTATCATTTCTTCCACTTGCTACAAAATTTAATCTTATTACTATTGTTGCTTCATCATTTCTTCCACTGAATTACAAGAAGAATTACAGTGGGAAAAAGAAAGGTGAAATGACTCTCCTCGTGTCTACTTCTTTACTGACATCTGCTCGTGGTGTTATTTCTGAAAGTTTTCTTTTCAGAAGCCAGCAAGTTCTCACTGATTCATTTTCTGGTTGTTTCAGCTGCTGTAAGGAACCACTGGGCAGAAGACAGCACTGAGCCCCACATGGAAAACATCTCCTATGATCAGAATCGAGTGGACTTTTCCACAGTGGCCTCCAAGGAGGGGGTGATGGTTCAGACCCTCGGCAAGAGCCATGCTCCTTCAGAAGCTCCAGAAAACATCACTGCACAAACTGAAGCAGCAGATGCTAGAGGAAGAAACAACTCTTCAAGGGGAACAGATGTTACCACTGCCCCTGTTGGGCCTGAGATAGCAACAGCTCTGACCTTCCAGAGCAGCACCTCAGGTGAGTTTGTGCTGGTGATGCTCAGTTCATTCATGTGTGTCCAGCCCTAGGAAGCAGAATGCCTGCCAGAGCCCCCTGCCCCTATCCTGAGCCTGGGCACCCATTTCAGGGTCCTGGGCTGGGGATCACACTTGTGACTTAGGCTTTATCTGAGGCATGCTGTGGTTCGCTGCGGTATCAGTATAGACAAGACAAGGGTGCAGTTTTGCTAAGAGGTCTGTCCAGTCCCATAGAATCTGTTCTCCGTGGCCGGTGTGAATCCACACATCTAGCGATCCTGCCACACACTGCAGTCCCAGAGGTATCAGGACTGGTGGGCTGTGTGGCCACGTGGCTGCGTGCTTGTGTTGATGTGGCTCAAATGGATGTCCTTGTTCCAGTCTGCACAGCTGGTGGTTTGCTATTTTTACTGAAAGATTTCAAGGAGCTGAAGCTGGATAAGCAAGATTTGATTGCGGAAAGGGAAGACAAAGAAGTCTAGGGTTGATTAGGTCTCTACCTCAGGCCAGCATGTATAGTTCCCACAGCAAGTCAGTGAGGTCATATTATTCTCATCTTAGGAATTTGGAACCTGAAGCTCACAGAGAAGTTAACTCATCCAATGGGTACAGATCAAACAGCTAACACATTTCAAAGCAGGGATTTGAGCCTAAGTCTGTGTATCTGAGCCAGGTGGGAGGGTGGCTAAGGATGAATGGGTGTCCTGATCGTGTGGTAAAGATATAGAGGAGAGAAATGTGGGCACTTTGCGTGACTTCACGCCAGCAACGTCCCATGGGGGAGGGTGTAAACCGCACCCCGAGTAGAGGAGCATCAGGTAGGACAGTTGAGTGGATGGCATTAGGGACAAGCATGGAGGACTTTAAAGGGCTGACAGGCTAAATTTGGTGTGATGGGAAGAGTCACTTAGGGTTTTTGAACAAGGCAGTGGCATAACTAAAGTAAATTTGGGGAGGACTCACCTGGTAGACGGGCATAAAATGTCTGGGGTGGGAGATGAGGTGGAGGGAACCTGGAGTTAGAGACCAGCCAGGCAGACACAGAAATCCAGATACCAGGTGCTAAAATACAGCCTGGTGACCTCAGGGTTGAAGAGGAAAGGATTGATAAAGACTCTTCATGAAGGGAGGTCGACAGGAGTTGGTAATGTAGAGGATGAAGCCATCAGAGATGTCCCCTGGTTTCATACCCTTGTAACAAAAGATCTGGTTGGGGCACTCAATTCTGTTAAGAGTATGTATGAAAGTATTTTATGTTCCATTCATGAATAATGGAGTTAGAGCTTAGAAACTGCACATGATGCTGCCTGGGTTTGTTGGTCATCTGGATATTGGAAATTCTGTTTATGTTGAATTCAAGTAAATTCTGGAACAAACCTTGTGGAATGTGAGTGATGGGTCATAATGATCACAAACCGATCTCTGATTCCATGTTGTCTGATACTTAGCTTCATTGTGTTCATTTTCTGTTACCACAAGATGCAGAGTCGTCAGTGAGATCTAAAAACATTCTTTGTCAGTTTGTGGTCTCTCTTTCAGGGGATAGCTTTTCATAAAATGAATAATTGCTCCTGATTTCTTCTCATGTCTGTATATTTTATAGAGGTCAGAGCTGAGCCCACTAAAAGGTTATTCAGATGTGTGGAGGTCTGCTGGTGGAATTTTAACTGTGCTTTCTGCTTTCAGGCTTGGGAAGACTTCACCTGCCATCCAGCAGTGTGGGGTCAGAAGGAAGAAGTGCGGCTTCTCACACAGAGACCGGAATATTTCGGGGTCCCCTGCTAAGGAGGAAGGGGCTCCCCGAAGAAGGGACTGTGCACACCCAAGTGGCCACTTCTGTTTTGAGCCATTCCTCTCTTTCTGCTTTGGAGACAGGAGAAGAGAGCACACTATCCAGGAAGAGAAATTCCTCAGAACCAGAGCTCTCCTGGAGACATTTTTCTAGGACATCGGCTTACTCCCCTCCCTCAGATCATTCTGCAAGTGAGTACTCCTGCCCCAGCTTAGCACTCTAATGTCATTCAGAATAGAAATAAATAGACATATGTATAGCTAGACATACGAGCACAGGGGCTAAGTGCAAAGTACTTGGGGTAAAAATACAACCCACACAGTTTATCTCAGTATTGAAGCTCATCTTTAAAATATGTGTTCTGGGAATGCTGAGATAGCTCAATGGTTGAGCGCTTGCCTCACAGCTGCAAGGTCTGGGGTTTGATTCCTGGCCTGGGCCTGTGCAAATCCATATGCTGAGCTGTGGCACAACTGGTAACTGCCAGGATGACTCAGTGGCTAAGGTTCTCACCTCCGATGCAGGAGGCCCCACTTATGTTTCTGCCCCACACAGCCCCACATCCACCTGTGTGGAAGGAAACCATGTCACAACTAATGATGTATGACTATGGAGACTGCTCTGGGCCCTCCTTCCTTCTCTCTCTTTCATACCTTCTCTCAAAACAATAAAATAAAAGTAAAATAAAATAAAATAAAATGTTTTCTGTAACTGTATAAAGAGCCACCGTATAATTGATCTGGTCACTGCTTTAGGCCTTTCTGACCACCAGCCCCTGCTTTTTCCCTTTCCCCCCACATACACACACATATGCATACAGCAAAGATCAAGTGTTGTTGGTGTGTATTCTTGCACAAGAGGCCACAGTCTGGGGTGAATGAAATGGTGAGCATTGTATCATTTGATTAAGACCTAGATTTGTATTTCTTCATTATTGCATAAATGTTTATTTTGGTGGCAAAGATAACATAGCTATACATTTTTCTAGGCATCATTTTTTTTTTTAACAAATCATGTAATGAAGGTGCTTGTAAGGCTGCCGGGGTGGAGCACTCACCCCTCTGGCATTCTAGTTCCTAGTCATCAGTTGTCTCCTGTCAGGTATTTCCACCTCCACAAAGCCTTTCTTCAACCCTCTGATGCTCAGCGTCAATCATCTTGTCCCATTAGGTTGTCTAATGCCTATCTGCCCAGATAGATTGGAATCCTCTTGAGGACATAGGCTGCGTCTGTCATTTCTCATAGGTCCCCCACTGCCCCAGAACAGGGCACAGTAGATAAGGATTAGCATGTGCCCAGGTATCATGGGGTTCACCCAGCCATGGGCCAAAGAGAATGATGTAAATTCTGCCCCCATTTTCTCTTCTCGGAGGTTTTATTCAGAGTCAGTATATGCTGCATGTGTTTTTATCCTCATGCCGAAGTGAGCAGGACAGAAGGGTTGGAAATATTCTTGGGAAATAGAGGTTAGGTTGTGTTAGAAATCGCCATTTCAAAATGTTTAGAGGTCAGAGGTTTTCAGAAGTACTTGGCAAGCCTAGGGGGTGGGTTTATGTCATCAAAGCAAAAACGGAACCCAGGGGTCCTCTCTGTAAAGCCTGTTTAAAGCCGCCAGTTCCTCTTCCATATACTCTGTGTGCTATTTCCTGCCGACTGTATATAACTTATGATTCGTGTTTTTCGGAGATTGCTTTTTAAGGCTGTTCTTAAACATCAGTTAGATTGTATAAACGCTACAGTCCTTTCTAGCTTCAAAGTTCTGTGGTTCAGTGATTTACAACCAATTTCACTAAATGGTGGAAAGGAAGCATTTTCTAGGAAGCTACACTTCGGTTCTGGTCAGGGTCATTTAATATTTATAATTTAAATTTAGCCCACTGCTGTGGTAGATTCGAAAATTAGCCTGTGCTTCCTTCCCACTTTACTGCACTGAACTCTGTCGTCCCCTCTATTTTTCAACATTAAAAAAATAATGGGTCTTCCTGTTCCTTGAGCATTCATCATTTTATTTTATTTTATTTCTTTCTTTCTTTATTTTTATTGGGGTGACATTGGTTGATAACGATTCCATAGGTTGCAGGTGTACAACTCTACATTACGCTGTCTGTGCATTGCAATATGTGCTCACCACCCAGAATCGGCTCTTTCCATCACCATGTATTTGGTGCCCCTATCTACTCCGCCTATCATTTTAGAACCTTATCTTTTTAATTTTTGAAGAGTTGTACCTGACCTTTTCTATTTCTAGAGTCTTTCACAGATCATTCCTCTTCCTTTCCAGTGATAGGTGGAGTCCCGCCTCCCTCTTAGATGCTGGAAAGGGCTTTGGGAGCTGTTAAATGGGGGGACAGCCAGGCATCTGGGGACGCCTGGATCCTGCCGGCCACCCGCCTCTCCTCTCCTCTGTGGGATACAGAGAGGACAAGCACAGGGACCCAAAGACACATGGGAAACAAAGTTCTGCTGTACTGTTAAGGCGGAACTAGTACCTGCTGACTGGCTAACTAGCCCTCTGCTAACCTTCCCTTCCCTTAAATCTAAACCCTGAGATTTTCCTATCCCTTTCTGACCATGGGATCCAGCAGTTCTAGGCAGGCAGGCAGGCAGGCAGGGTGCTGAGAGGGCTGGCAGGACTTGCCAGAGGCAGACCCGAGGTCCCAGCCCAGCGGCCACACTGCAGAAAAATGGAAAGGAAGAGGGCGCGTTGTGGGGGCTTGAGTCTTTTGACACTTGGCCACTTTATCCACTAGTAACTGTGACCCAGGGGAAGCTCTGACGCTTCTTAGTAGGTGAGTGTCCCCAGCGGGAGGGTGGAGTTCCTTATTTGAAACATGAAAGGATTAGATCAGATATCCTAAAGATCCTTTGTAGTTCCTGCGTCTGCTATTCCAAATACATGCAGCCTTTGTATTCTGCCCCCTTTCACGCTTGCTCTGCTACACAGAACATGCACACAACACAGCCTCTTCTGAGGCTTGTGGAGCCAGGAGGTACCTACGTCCAAAATGTAAATTGTTTGCCAATAAATATATGCATGAAAGTGGGCACAGGCCCGAACAGCTACATGAGATTGAAAAGAGAGAGCAAGAGATCAGAAGCCGTTTGAAATGATTTTTTTTTTTGCTGTTTTATATCTTTCTATAATTTGCATGTATTCTATCATGACCATGCACTATTTCTTCGTTAGGAGAAAAAGTAAGTAAAGCAACTAACAGGGGGCAAAGGTTCTCTTTTGAAGGTGGAAAGATATGTGTATGTTGAATTGTGTGAGAGCAGCTACAGTTGAGCACTAAATTTAATGCTGAGCTTCCTGGAAACCAGGGCACAAAGGGAAACTGGGTGGGGCACGAAATTGTTGTCAGATAAGGTAAGCTTACAGTTTCATCCATAGGCATAAGTGTTTGGGGGGCAGTACATTCTAAGAGGAATATTTACATGAGGAATGTTTGAGAATCATAATAGAAAATGCCATCAGTTGCTGTTCTATGGAAATTGTGCTCATGTTCTTTCTTTTTTAATATTTATTTATTTATTTATTTTTGAGAGAGAGAGAGAGAGATACAGAGAACTGAACTGGGGGAGCTCCCAGTTCAGCAGATGGTTCCGCACGGGCCGGGGCCAGGATTCGATCCTAGGTCCCCGGCGCTGCAAAGTGAGCGCTTAACCCACTGAGCCATCCCGGCTTCCCCTCGTGTTCTTTAAAAGGTGCTATTTTGTATAGATTCTCAACAGGAGCTGAGAGTGTGATAATGGATCTCAACTCATGAAAGTGCTTCTGTGGGTAGTTGAGCTAATGTGGCCCAGGTAAATTGCTTTGTGGTGATTTCACTTTGTAAAGGAAGAACATGAGTAACTCAGATTGAAGATTTAGTATTATCTTTCTCAAATATCAGCTGCTGCAGCTAGGTTTTTGGCACCTTCTGGGTAGCAGTCTAGCTAAGGTTGAGCAGTCTGATGCCTGCTTGAGGCTCCAGTACTTGTGCTGTGATGGCAGAGTGACCTATATCCTTCTACCAGATGAGTAGTCATTCTTTCCACCTCTTACAATAAAGATTAGGAAACTTGGATTGTTTCTGCTCCCAAATACATTGTCTGCCCATTTTTTGAGTGGCTGCTTGAAGGGTAGAAATGAGCAAGGAAGGGCACCTATTGAATAATCAATAGTACTGGCCTGCTAATTAGAAACATGGTAAATTTCTCCTACATATAATTAGCAGGAGCTCATTTAGTGGTAGAAGTGGTAACTGTAAATTAGTTTAACCAAACATTGGCACCAGTTCTACAGACATCTTTACACTACCTCTGAGTTTGACTTTGAAGATTGAATGACTCAGCACAATGTATAAAGGTGTATTTAAAGTCCTGGCTCTTCATAATTGGTCTGTAAATGGCTGCTTTTAATAATGACAGTAACGGGATGATGAAGCAGATGTTCCGTAGAGCTCTTTGGGGTCAGGGAAAACTGCCATTTTCCTTTGGTGACTGTCAGCATATGTGACTTTTGTAATTGTATTTTTGTAGCCATTGATTTGCTGGACAAATGTTCAGGCTGAGTCCAGTATAACCACCACTGTACATTGAATTGATGAAATAATGCAGTTTCCTGGGAAGAAAAGCACTTTTGAAAGAGCATGTGCGCTGTGATTTGGGGGATTTAGACAATAGCTGAAATAAGGTTAGGCCTGAGAAGTTAAGTGGTTGAGTGAGGATTTGGGGTGTATCTATAGCATGCTTTCTTTTTCTTATATACTAATGTGTTTTTGTTTTTAGTAGGGGTGGGTTTAGGCAAGCTGGGACTCTGTGTTTGGGTGCTGGTCTTTCTTTTCCCTTGTTTTAATTACTCATGTGGATTGCCTGCATCTTCATTTTGCCTTCATTAAGCTCCAGTGGCCAGAGCGGCAGGCTGTGCTTTAGGTGTAGCTGGTTCTATAGTTTGTATGACAATAAGAGGAAACTGTGTTTCCCGTGATCTCTAATTATATTTAATATTTATTTGTGCTTTTGGTCACAAGTGCATATAGGACTGGTCTTCAAGGAACCATTTATAATGAGAACTTCCTTCTTTCCTTTCTGAGTCATAATAGCTTAAAATCTTGCAATTTATAGATATAGAGTACTTTTTATGATTTTTGACTTAAAAAGAAAGAAAGCCGCTCTTGTTCCTTACCTTTGGATCTTGCCTGCCATGTTTCCTCCCACTCCCCAAGTTTTCCTGCCATTTATTCCTGTTTGGAATGAGGAATTCAGTGTGCTATCCAGAGCTCCATGCTCAGGGTGTCCTTTGGAAAGTATTTGTAGAAGGGAGCCATGAGCAAGCCGCCTGTATTTCTCTGGAGCAGACTGCGCACTTTGAGCAGTGACGTATAATTAAATTCCTGGAGGTTCTTGACAATTAGTCCAGTGTCTGCCATTCATTTCATCAGAAAAATTGTTCTCAATCTGGAGTCCTTAATCTCCTTGGGGCCCATTGAGTTTGTATTGTAAGCTTGAGATCTGTTCTCCAAAGCCTAAGAGGTGAAGGGTAATAAATTAACCTGTTTACTTTTGGGTGAAATTAAGTAAAATTAGTGGGGGTAATAATGACTATCTCCTGCTGATTAAAAACTCTATTTTTTTAAAAGATTTATTTTATTGTTTTTGACAGACACACAGAGACAGAGAGAGACAGAGACAGAGAGAAGGGGGAGGGCCCAGAGCAGTCTCCATAGTTGTACATCATCAATTGTCCACATGGTTTCACTCCACACAGGTGGGCAGGGACTATGTAGTGTGGGAATTGGGCTGGGGGCCTCCCACATAGGAGGCACACCTCCACAAACTGGAGGCCAAACTGGAGGCCTCCCACATGCGAAGCTTGCCCTGGTGAGAAGCGAACTGGGGGCCACACCCCAGTTTAGCATATGGATCTGCATGGGCTGGGGCTGGGATCCAATCCTCGGACCCTAGGGCTGCAAAGCGAGCATTTAACCTGCTGAGCCATCCAGCTTCCCCAAAGCTCTATTTGTTAATAAATGCATTTCAGTGAATAGTCTTTCAAAATATAAGGTTTATGATGGCCATGAGTGAGAAATAGTAAAGAACCCTTGACGGTGACAAGGGCAGGAATTATTGTTCTGGGCTAGTATGGTTCAGACTGTGGTCTGACGAGCCCTTGGCCTCCTTGATGGTGACCTGGGGCTGGGCACATGGACTGGCCCACTGTCACTCATCTCTATGTATGGGTTTTAATCTATAACAGCAATTGAACAAAACAGTCATGACTGCTAGAATAAAACAAAACAAAAACCTGTACCTTATCACCATGGCCTGTCCTCTATAAGCTGTAAGGTGGATTTCAAGAGTGGTCTTGCCTTCCTCTGTGAAAACCAAGGCAAATCATGGCTAAAGGCGTTCTCCTGTCTTGTTTTCAGCTCACACTCAAGCTTTTCATTTACATTTATCTACCAAACTGTAATCCACATTATTTGTATCTGGATACATCCTGATTTTCTGTACCCCAGAGTAGTCTTGAAGCATTTTCCCCTCATTTTAGCTTCTGGAAGTATGGAGGAGCTAAACAACTCCACTGCTCTCCGGATCCGCTCCGTCAGTCAGACAAACAGTGTGCATGTTGCCACCACGTTCCCCAGTGATGTCCCGAGGATGATCCAGCCTTTAACTGTCAATCTGGGACCACCTAAGGAGACAGTGAGTTTTCCTGAGGACTCTGATATTGCCAGGACTTCAGCATCAGTCCATGCTTCACCCTTGGAGGAAGAATTGAGAAGAAACAGTGGCATAATCAGGAATCCAGGGCACGGGGAATTCATTGAGCCATCCACGGAAAATGGATTTGGCCTCACATCTCCTGAGGTCTCAGTGGGCTTTTGGCAAAATGATTCCCCAAGTAAGTATTCAGTTTTACTTACTCTATTACGGACACTTAAACATTGTTGGATTTTCTTAAGGGATCACTTCAAGACCATTTGCAGTCTCTAAAAAACAAAACAGAACTGTGTTTCCTTAGATAACACCCTCTCCTTTATCTAGTCTACCACATTATCACATTTTGATTTTCACCGGTAAGAGAAAATTGTAACGTTCTATTCTTCAATGACAGGCGTCCCTCCAGCTTTTTGTACCTGAGAGAACTAAGGCTCCGAGGGTTTAAGCAGAGCTGAAACCTCAGCCTCGGAGCTCTCACTGTTGGTGGCATCTTGTTCCCCTGCAGCATTATCTTCTAAGTGCGAGCTGGCCTGCTCTTTGAAACTAGCTTGAGTTATTGTATATACAGATCATCTCTAGAAATCAAATATGCAGATATGAATGTTACCCAAATTCACCGGCTTTAATGTACTCCCTATAGTTTATTTTTTGTTTTCTAGACTTCAAAATTAGAAGACTCTTTATTAGTAATAGAACTGTTTTTAGAAAAATGCTTCTGACTAAGCAGTACATTCAGGCCTATCATATTTGTTGGACATAACACACTCCCTCCCTGGACTGCTTTTGGGGAAAGAGAATAAAACCCTCCAGCCTCTTAGTTAACTCTGCTGTGTTATGCATGCTGTTTAAAAGTTCCGCTCTTCACTTACGTTCATTTTTAGTGTTGCTATCTTATTGACATTGAAGAGTTTTGAACTAATGATTTACAAGATGAAAAGATAGGTCAGGTTATCATTATAATAAACTATAATATACAAGGTCCTTGCAACGGGGGTCCCATTGTGGAGGGGTCTCTTTCTCATCCATGTAATGACTTTTTCCCCCTGATACCTTACAGTCTCAGGAGGACACCAGCTGCCCATCAGCTCTGCTGCAGCGAGTGGAAGCCCCATGTCGCAGACGGAGCCAGTGTCTGGGCCACTCCCGTCTGTCAGAGGTGGGGAGAGCGCTGCACGCTGGTTCTTGACCAACAGCAAGACATTCACCGATTTGACAGGAAGCTCCACTTCCGATCCTGACGCTGTGAACTCTTCAGTTGTGACCCAGTTCTCAGCCTCTGCCCCACAGTCCAGAGGAAGTGACACAGCGCTGGGTGAAAGGAGTTACTCTGAGCCAGCCACAGAGGCTTTGTCCTCATCCTCCTCAGAAAGCCTGGAGTCCTCAGCACCACGTGGCGAACGCTCCAGTGAGTTTCCCTTCACAGACTTGGACCACACGGAGGGGCTTGGGGTCTTCTGTGGCATGCTGAGGCCACGCGTTCATGATACAGCTCCGTCTATTCTTCCTAGGCCATTCTTCTAACTGGTCAGTACAGATATATCTGTATGTCCCCAGATTCTTTCTGGTACATCTCCAAAGAGCTACTGTCACCACCTGCCTCTTGCACACATAGCTCAGGGACTTCTCTGTCCACATCTTCTACTCACCCTACACGCCATGCCCACCTCAGTCACACAGCTCCTGGAAGGTGAAAATACCACCTTCTCATGAGTGGTGGTTCACTCCAGGTCCAGGCTACGTTCTACAAGTATATAGTTCTCCCATTTAAAGTGTACAGTTCAGTGCTTTTTAGTATAGTCACAAAGTTGTGTAACTATCACTGCTGCCTAATTCCAGAGCATTTTTATCACCTCAGAAAGAAAGCTAGGGAAAGCTGGGACGGCTCAGCGGGTTAAGCGCTTGCTTTGAAGCCCTGAGGACCGAGGATCGAATCCCGGCTCCGGCCCAGGCGGACCCACATGCTGAACTGGGGTGTGCTTCCCGAATGTGGTGAGGCCCCCAGTTCAGTTCAATAAATAAATAAAGAAAGAAAGAAAGAAAGAAAGAAAGAAAGAAAGAAAGCTGGTGCTCAGCAGCAGCCACTCGTCCTTGCCTCCCCTCAGCCTCCAGCAGTCGCTAACGTAACTTTTGTCTCTGTGGGTTTTGTCTGTATAGAGACAAATTTCTATGGCAAATCCATAGAGTTCATGGAATTGGAATCATATAAAGCGTGGCCTTAGGTGTTTTTCACTTAACAAAATGTTTTCAAGGTTCATTTATATTGTAGCCTTCATAGTACTTCATTCATTTTTATGGCTGAATAATATTCCATCATATGGATATACGGCATTTTATTTATTTATTTTATCAATTAAGAGATGTGTAGGTGTTTCCCCTGCCTTTTGGCTATTATGAATAATACTGTTGTGAACCTTGTAGTGTTTTTGTGTGTCCATGTGTTTTCAATTCTCTTGGGTTTCCTAGTTAAATAGTAATTCTACTTGTCACTTTTTGAGCAAGTGCCAAACTGTTTCCAAAGTGGCTGTATTTTATTTTCCTACCAGCAATGTATAAGGGTTCTAGTTTCCCAGCATCTTTACCAACTCTTTCTATTGTACATTCTTTTTTATTACAGTCATCCTAGTGAATGTGAAGTGACCTCTCATTGTGGTTTTGATTTGTATTTTCCAGTTGAGCAGCTTTTCATGTGCTCATTGGCCATTTTTATTTCTTCTTTGGAAATGTCCATTTAGATCTTTTAACTATTTTTAAATTGGGTTATCTTATTTTTTGTAAGAATTCTTTGTATATTCTGGGTCATAGTCCTTTGTGAGATATATGATTTGCAGGCAATTTTCTCCCATGCAGTAGGTTGTCTTTTTGCATTTGTAATGGTATTATTAGCAGCACAAAAGTTCTTTATTTTGATTAAGCCCAATTTATCAATTTAAGAAAACTTTTCTTTTGATGTTACTTTTTTTTTTTTTTTTTTTTTTTTTTTTTTTT
>PVKE010024589.1:0-23669 GCA_004027555.1 Craseonycteris thonglongyai | reverse complement strand
TGTGTGTGTGTGTGTGTGTGTGTGTGTGTGTGTGTGTGTGTGTGTGTGTGTGTGTGTGTGTGTGTGTGTGTGTGTGTGTGTGTGTGTGTGTGTGTGTGTGTGTGTGTGTGTGTGTGTGACCCCAAGGCGCGGAGAGGAGGTCACTTTAGAAGCTGCATTGAGGAGAGGTTAGAAGTGGGGGTGTTTTTTTCCTTTTTTTTCTGGCACTGACGGAAAGGAGCAGAGAACGAGGGGACCGGGGTGGGTGGATGAGCGGGAGGCGCTGAGCCGGCCGGCCCGGAGGGCCCTATCCACAGGCGGCGGTGCTGAAACGCCTGCGCCCGGACGCACGTGTTTACCCCGAGCCCTGGGATTGCCGAGCCCTGCTGTGGCTCTTTCATGGACGCCGCACCGTCTCGGCGAGACTGGGAGAGGCATCTTACACTAAAAATAGTCCTCTATGAAACCTGCAGGGTGCGTTGAACTGGGCCCGCGTATTAAAAACCTCATGGAAAGACTTGCTTGGGGCAAAGGGCGGATCAGGTAGGCACATTCACAGGACCCAAGGCTGGAGACTGAGAGGCAGCCATCTCTTCCTCAGCATCCCTTCAGCTTTTAAAGGTGCTTTATTAGGAGCTAATGCCAACCTACCTATTAAATAAAGATTTTTTGTTAGGCATCAGGGTAGATCAGAGCATCAGTTTTCTAAAGCAATAAGCAGTGCCTTGGAAACACTCTACTTTCACTTTCTTTTGAGTCCGTTATCTCTGTCCATATTTCCTCTAGGCATTTTATGCTGATGTCCCGTATTCCTCTAGGTTCCCCGGGCAGGGGTGGACTTTCCTCTGGAACTTCTTGGCTCTGGGAACCTTTAGCGAGCCAGCAAGAACTCCTTTCTAGGGCTAGGGCTGTGGTTAATTCTGCTTGCTTTGGATTACAAGAGAGACAGATTCAGATTGAGAACCAAAGATTCTGTCTCTCTGCTGATGAGGGTTTGGTAATGATGACAAAGGCTTTTGTTAAGTCTATGCCAACCTGCCAATTCTCCATGAGCTTAGAGGATAGAATCAGGAAATAGGCATGGATTACAGCAGGAAGGTTTAGACATACAATAGATAAAAGGGGACTTTTGACAGTAGTGACTATTGTTATTAGAACTGAGAAAGTAGAGAGAATATCTGTCAATAATTCCTTTTCATTGACAGATGTTCATTCATCACAGGTAATCCAGAGAACATGAGAGGATGTAGTATGCTCACTGTGGCTTTAAGGAGCTTATAACCTAATAAAGGATTGATCACATATACATATGAAAAGGAACAAGAACACAAAATACATATTAAACTTTTTTTTGTAGACTCTTTTATGAGAATCTTTGAGCCAAGATAAATATTGTAATTTATTTTTGTAGTCTCTGCTTTACAGAGTGTTTCATATATATTATGTCACATTCCTAATAACAAGCTTACAAGGAATGCATTATTATCTCCATTTTACAAAGGAGAAACTGATGTTCAGAATCTAAGTGACTTTCTTAAGTGGCTTAAGTGGCATGGAGAGTGGGTGGCAGACTTGAGACGTGAACCCTACATTTCTGATTCCATTTGCAGGGATCTTTGCATGGTACCAAAGGCAGGAATATGTGATTACTTATCTGACTGTATAATTCCATGAACTGTATGTCCTTCCAACACATACTGACAGAGATTAGATGTAAATTGGCCATCAACTAAATGAGGTTCCTAAATATGCATTTTCTTAAGAGTGCTTTCCCATCTAAACCCTTTTCTCCTTTTTAATGGCTTTTAAATTTTTTCTCCCTCGCAATACAGAAATAATTAATGCCATAAAATCATCCGCCTTTCTTTAAGGTTCCCAAAATTTGTAATAGAAAAACAGTTTTAAAGATTTATTTTAATTGTTTTTGACAGAGAGAGAAACAGAGAGAGACAGAGAGAAGGGGGAGGGCCCAGAGCCGTCTTCGATATGGTTTCCTTCCCAGATGGGTGGGGGCTGCACTGGGCGGGAACTCCCACATGGGAGGTATGTCCCCTCAAATGCAAGAGGTACATCTCCTCAAGCCTGGGGCAAACCAGGGGCCTCCCACATGGAAAGCACAACCTAGTTCAGCATCTGGAGCCTCATGGGCCGGGACCGGGATTCGATCCTCGCTCTGTGGGGCTGCAAAGTGGGTGCTTAACCCACTGAGCCATCCCAGCTTCACCAGAAAAACAAGTTTAAAGACCTAAACAGAATTTTGAAGTTAGACACTTTTAGTAGAGCTTCTATATTTTGAAATCCAGTTGCTTACCAAAGAAAAAAGAGACCATAAACAAAAAGAGAAGTGGCATTCGGAACCTAAAACTCATGACCTCTGTAAACTAGCACTGTGTAGTTCTCAATCTTTGTAAAATATTTAAAAATGAGCTTTCCTCTGAAAGGTGAGTTGATATTATTCCTATTTGTGGGTATTGAAACATATAAACACATATTTGTGTAGACCTGTATACCTAACTATATACCTAACTGTAACTGAAATGTTTTCAGGGATGAATAAAAGGTTTTGGCAAAGTAAACAGTAAATTAAGAATGTTTTATTTCATGGGTCTGCCTTAATACATAAGAAGATAATGTGATGCTAGAGGGTTTTTTTTGTTTTGTTTTGTTTTTTTTAAAAGATTTATTTATTGTTTTTGACAGAGAGAGAGAGAGAGAGATACAGTCAGAGACAGAGAGAAGGGGGAGGGCCCAGAACAGTCTCCATAGTTGCACATCATTGGTTTTTCCACATAGTTTCATTCCACAGGTGGGCGGGGCTGCACAGGGCAGGAACTGGGCCGGGGTCTTGCCCCAGTGAGATCTGAACTGGGGGCACTCCCCAGTTCAGCATATGGGTCCGCACGGGCCGGGGCCGGGATTCCATCCTCGGTCCCCGGGGCTGCAAAGTGAGCGCCTAGCCCACTGAGCCATACCGGCTTCCCCTTTTTTTTTTTTTTACATATAAGTTCTTAGTTATTTAGTATGTAGAGATTCTATTTCAGTATAACTTTCTTTATATTTATATTGCTATATTTGTCAATAAATCTGCCACTGGGAAATTAGACAGCAAGTTAAATAGAAAAGTGAGAAAGGACTGATCAGATTAGTTTTGCCATAAAAGAAAAATAAAGGAATCAGGGACTTGAACAAAGCAGAAATGTATATCCTGTTTTTGGTGATTGCAAAATAACTGGATTTTCCAGTTTTTTTATTTCAAAATATTTTTGCTTTGAATAATTGGATCTTTTGAAAAGAGACTTAATCCAATGCTGTTGCTCTTAAAGGGTAATGAAGAGCTCTTTCCCCTGGTTGTGGAATTGGAAATGTAGCTTCTAGCGCTGCAACTAGAAACCATAAGAAAAATAAACTTGAGTTGCTATTAATAGATAACTCTCAGAAATGAAGAAACTGTTTAATATGCTTGAAATGCATACTTAAAAGCACATCTTGGCTCCGTAATAGTTGTTAAATAAATAAAAATAAATGAATGTATAGAATCTTGTCTGGGTAGAAAAATCTACCATGCACAAGGCCTGGGCTGGTGAGACAGAGCCATGATGATTAGAACTAAGGAACTTTCAGGCTTGTTCAGGAAGAAGGGAATGAGAGACAAAATCGGAGAGGTGGTTGGAAATCTGCTCAATCATGAAGGCTTGTAGTCATGTGAGAGAATTTAGATTTCATCAAAATTAGATGGGTAATCTCCATTTCCTGTCACACAATAGTTGGGAAAGTAGTCTGCGCATGAAAGAGAATGAAAACCCAGTTTTGAAAGTGTCTCTAAAAAGATTAAAGTCTATGGGGATGCCAGGATGGTTCAGAAGGTTAAGCGCTCACTTTGCGGCTGCAGTGTCCGGGGATTGAGTCCCGGTCCCAGCCTGGGCCTGTGGACCCATATGCTGAACTTAGGTGTGCTTTCCATGCGGGGAGGCCCCCAGGTCAGCTTCTGCCTGCCCCCCCCCCCCCGCCCTGTGCAAGCCTCCCATTCAGGAGGCCCCCAGCCCAGTTACCACCCTGCACGGCCCCACATCTATCTGTGGGAATGAAACTATATCACAACTAACGACGTACACCTATGGAGACTGCTCTGGGCCCTCCCCCTTCTCTCTCTCTCTCTCTTTTAAACAATAAAAATGAATCTTACAAAAAAAGAAAAAAATCAAGTCTAAACTTTATATCATTATGTTCCAGCAACCAATACAGTGTTCTGTATACAGTGGTTGCTTAATAAATATTTAATGATGCTATGAAATATACATTTCCTAGTAGAATTCTCATCCATTTTTTTAAGATTTATTTTTATTGTTTTTGACAGAGAGAGAGAGAGAGAGAGAAGGGGGAGGGCCCAGAGCAGTCTCCATAGTTGTACATCATTAGTTTTTGACATATTTTTATTCCACAAAGGTGGTTGGGGGCCATGAAGGGCAGGAACCAGGCCAGGGGCCTCCCACATGGAGACACACCCTGAGAACCAAGGTCCAAACCAGGGGCCTCCCACATGGGAAGCTTGCCCCAGCAGGAACCGAACTGGGGGCCTCTCACATGGGAAGCACACCTCAGTTCAGCATATGGGTTGGCATGAGCCAGGGCCTGAAGTCGATCCTTGGACACTGGGGCTGCAAAGCAAGCATGCAACCTGCTGAGCCATCTCAGCATCCTTGTTAAAGAATTTTTCAATCATCCCAAATTGCTCAAAAAGATCCTAAGGACACAAAGAAATGCATTCAATATTTTTTCATCACCATTTTTGTTTTTTTTTTAACTAAAACAATACCCAACACACAAAATTTTAGCAAAACAAAGAAATTTAAAATAATTCTTTAAGGTGATGCCAGTATAGCTCAGCAGTTGAGCACTTACCTCCAATTGCAAGGTCTGAGATTCAATTCCCGGCCCTGGCCTGTGCAAACTATTATGCTGAACTGCTGAGCAACTAGTAACTGTTGGGATGGCAGTGAAGGTTCTTAATCTCCCATGTGGGAGGCCCCTGGTTAGGTTCCCGCCCTTCAAGTCCCTACATCCACCTGTGTAGAATGAAACCATGTCACAACTAATGATGTACAACTGTGGAGACTGCTCTGGGCCCTCCCTGCTTCTCTCTCTCTCTCTCTCTCTCTCTCTCTCACCTTTTCTCACAACAATAAAATAAATCTTAAAAAAACCCAAAAAACAGTTCTTTAGGGTTTGATGTAACAAACTAAGAACTGGGACATAGGAGCTCATTTTATAGAGAATTACATAACTTTATTCATCTGTTCTATATTGCAAAATATGTAAATATAGCATAGTTTACAATAAAGGAAGTTTTGCATTGCCAAAAGTTTTCCAATTATAATCATTCAATTGCCTGGAATGCATTTGCTGTTAGAGGATAGTTTGGCAGATAGCCTCAGAAATATTTTCACCCAAATAGACATTCAACGGCTTACATGATGTGACTAAGGCCATCACCCTCACATTGGCTCCCTCCTTTTTTTTGTATTAACATTGTACAGTATCTTCATGATCTATGAATTCTGCAGCAAAGGCAAATAGTATAAACACTACCAGCAACAGCACCTTCCCCATTAACATTTAAATAATGGAGCTAACTTTATTTGAGCTTCTTGAAACTTCTCTACTACCATTAAACTGTTTTTCATTGTATCTACTACAAAATTCTCTTTAGGTCTGGACAAGTGAGCAAGTCAGAAAAATTCTTGTAATTCTGGGGATATGGGACTAAGAGGAGGAGGTAGAAAAGGAGCAAGAGTCCTGCATCATACTGCCTCCACATGGGTGACTGTGCTGACCTCATTTAGTATTTGCCAGGTAGTAGGAGGAGAAGTACAGCCCCTAGCTAAGAGGAAATACTTGTAGTGTTTCTCTTGTTCTGGTCTCATAGGTTCAAAAGCTTGACCTAACACTTGATACTTCTTCCTTTGCACATCTCATCTGTGTCAGCAAATATTTTTGAATCTCTCTGTCTCCAAAAGATAACTAGGACCAACTACCGTTTCTCATCTACAACCCTGGTATAAGCCACTGGTATCTTTCATCCGAATTATTGCCACAGCCTCTTAACTGATCTCCTTGCTTCTACCCTTGGCCCCAACACTCCTCAACAAAATAGCCAAAGTAATCCTTTTATAATGAAAGCCAGATGTAAGGCAGAACATTTTGTTCCTTTGCTCAAAATCCTCCAGGCATTCTCTAACTATTCAGAGTCACTATAATGGCCTACAAGGCCTTCATGATCTGCCTGCCACCTTTCCCCCTCACCCCCCAATCTAAACCCACCTCATTGTGCCTCATTCTCAGCCAACCTCACTGTTCTCCTTGCTTTGGCCTTGGAGTCTTTGTACTGAATTCTCCCTCTGCCTGGAATGCCCTTTCCTCACATACCCCACGTCCAGTTTACTCTCCTCAAAGTCTTGCCAAGTCTAACCTCAGTGTTCACTTGGTAGGTCTTATTCTCCAGTCACTATAAAATCATAACTCACACACCCCAGTCTCCCTTAATCTGCTCTGCTTGTGTCTTTCCCCCTTACCTTTAACCACCTTTTAACAAAGCATATGATTTCTTTATTTGTCATGTTTATTGTTATTTTTGTTTTTTATTGTTTTCGACAGAGAGAGAAGAGGGAGAGCCCAGAGCAGCCTCCACACTCATACATTTGTTTTTCATTATAGTTTCATACCACAGGTGGGCGCGGGACCATGCAGGGCAGGAACCGAGCTGAGAGCCTCCCGCATGGGAAGCAGGCCCCCCGAGAGCCGGGGAGGGAAGCACGCCCCAGGCAGGAGCTGAACCTGTCTCTGATTTTGTACAATTTCTATCACGTGCTTACTCCCTTTTCCACTTCATTGTCTGAAGAGTAAGAACCATGGAGATCCTTTCCTTTGACATTTGTTTTCAACTGTAATTCTTTCAGGAGTATTCTTTCTCGAACAAATAGATTTCTGCTCTTGCTTTTCTGTGATTTGAAATTTTTTATTATTGTATCAGTGTAAAGCCTCAAATAAATGGCATTCCAGTGAAAGATGGGGTATTTCAATGCTTTATTCTGCAACATTCTTCCAACCCTTCATCTGGGTACCTATAGAGGACCGAGATTAAACTACATCAATAACGGTTCATATTTCCTTTGAAATATTTATGTGTTGATAAATATTTAACAGTGTGTGGTTCAACACATGAACTACAGGATCTTTAAAATAAGGCAAAAATTTGTAAGCTCAAAGACTATTATCCGTTATAAATTAAAATTAAGATAAAATATTGTACGTATTAACTTAAGCCATAATTGCTTCATTTATCATGAACCAATCTTGCTAAGCACAATTTAAAAATTAATTATTTGTTATAACCCAGGGAATCAAAGTTTATAGATGTTAATATGATTTTCCTATGTTGTGAATCATGTTGATAAAGAGTAAGTAAATATTCCAGTTTTTCCTATTGCTTTATTATGTCTCTACATATGGAAGTTAATAAACTAAATTGTTATTGATTTGGGAATATACTTACTGTTTTTTTCCATCTATGTGATGCCCCATGTATAAGATGGACCCCTACTTTTCTAACCCAATATTAAGAAACCCTCTCAACTGGTTACTCTCGTGTATAAGATGACCCCCAATTTTTAGTCTAACAATTTTAGACAAAAGTATCACTTTATACTTGGAAAAACACTGTAGTCTCCTGTAGCCTTTGATTTCTCATCTGTAAATAGGGTGATTGATTTAACCCAGGGGGTCAGCCAACTATAGCCTGCCGGTAAAATGTGGCTTGCAAGCTAAGAATGGCTTTTACATTTTTAAATTATTTTAAAAATGGAAAAGAAGAAGAATATTTTGTGACACATAAAAATTCTGTGATATTTAAGTTTCAGTATTCATAAATACAGTCTTACTGGCACACAGCCCCACTCATTCGTATGTGTATCGTCTGTGGCTATTTTCATGTTTTACGACAGCAGAGTTTAGCGTTGGTGGCAGAAACCGTATGGATTGCAGAACCTAAAGTATTGACTAAAATCTGGCCTCTGACAGGAAAAGTTTGCCTCCACCTCAGACACCTGCCTCTGGGGGTTGGGATAGGGAGTGAATCGAAAAGGTTCTAAAAATATAAAGTGCAGTGGAAGTCCATTACCCAGAGGAACTCTTTAATGAACAATTTTTCAGTCTAAACTAAATCTCTAAAAAAGACTCATTTAAGCAGAAATGTAGTTCCAATTTCATAATTGCAATTTTTCTGGCTAACTGAGTAAACAGCCACATTCACAACGGGGATGGGTTTCTGGTGTTTTACACTGGACATTGACTAGCCCCTCTGGCTAATGGTGGGCATCTCTTAGCTGTTGAACATTAGATATATGCTTTCTCAGAACATCTTTTTCCTCATTCACAGCTTCCTCCTTGAAATCTAATATTTTATAGACCTTATATCTGAGGAGACTTAAAAAAAATTAGCACATCAATTGCATCAGGCTTTTTACAAGCTGTTCTCACAGTCACATCTCGTTTTTTTGTGCCGCATCTCACCTCCCTCTGAACTCTGCTAGCACTTGGTTTGTTCCTCTCTTACAGCACTTAGCACATTGTGCTGTGGGTCGTAGCTATTTTTGTCCACGTTTCGTATTCCCTGTCAGATGCAGGCCCTTGTCAGAGTCATACGGCTTTCCGTATCTTCCGGAGTTCCTAGCATGGTACTCTAGGCACGTGGGAGATACTATAAATATTTAGCAGATGAATGAAGGAGTGAACTATTGGGAATATTCAGAATATCAAAGTTTAGGCAAAATAGGTGATCAGAAGTCAGACAAGAATTTGGGAACCAGGGGGATGCTGGGATAGCTCAGCGGTTGAGTGCTTGCCTTGCAATCGCAAGGTCCAGGGTTCAATTTCTGATCCTGGCTCATGCAAAGCCATGTGCTGAACTGCAGCGCAACTCGTAACCACCGGGATGGCTTGATGGTGAAGGTTCCTGCCCCGCATGGCCTCACATCCACTTGTGAGGAATGAAACCATGTTACAACTAATGATGTACAACTATGGAGACTGCTCTGGGCCCTCACCCTTCTGCCTCTCTCTCACCTCTGAAAAAATTAAATAAATCTTAAAAAGAAGAAAAGAAAAGAATTTGGGAACCAGGAAGTACTAGGTAACAGATCCAAGTATGAAACAGGGCCAGAAAACAGGACAAATAGCGACACTCAGGAACTTCAAAACTGTGATGACTGTTGCCTCAAGATAAGAAAGTTCACCATCAGAGAATGGAACTCTACCCCAGACGATAGCCTTCCCAGACAGTGGTCTGGGGACAATGTCTAATTTCCATCTTTGAGCAATGGGAATCGTAAGTCATGGTTGGGAGCTATTAAGTCTGTGTCTTGGCAGGAGTGAAAAATTTGGGTTGAAGGGGAATCCTGAAGCTGTCCATTGGATGCTTCAGTCAAGCACGGTACATCTAGGAAGGGTTTGTTTGAGGATGGCGGCAGCATTAAGTCTCATTTTTATTTACACAGTTTGAAAAGGGTCTCATGTACCTTCCTTGGCAAAGGGAAACTTTGAATATTATTGGTTCTACGTCAGACAAAAACAAACAAAAAACACCTTGTCAGTTTAAGTTTTCATCTTCAGAAATCCCAGGATCTCTGTTTGAGGGAGTTTTCAAAAACCAGGCAGATACTCATCCAGCTCTGAAATCCCTGCTAAAACATCATCACAAGTATTTGTCCAGACTCTGGTTGAGGTCTTCCGGGGCCAGGGAATGCACTATTTTCCACAGTAGGCCAAAATAGCACTTGGTACAATTTTACTTTTTTCAAGGTTGTTTCTTCTATTGGGCTGACATTGGCTTCCCAAAACTTCATGTGTTGACCCTAGTTCTTTCCCTTGAGATGCATAGAGCAGGTTTAATCTGTCTTCCATTGGTGAGACATTGGAATAGATAAGACAGCTACTCTCTCCTCCTCACCAGTCTTCCCTTTAGGCTGACCGAGCCCCAGTACCTTCAGCGGGACATGCATGACTGTTTCTACACTTCATACTATCTCATCTTTCTTGAGTGTATCTTTGTTATCCATATATATGCATGACTGTTTCTACACTTCATACAATCTCATCTTTCTTGAGTGTATCTTTATTATCCATATATATCCCTCTTCAAATGTTATGTCCAGACTATGATGCAGCATTTGGATGTGGCCTGATGTGTGCTAGCTTATCTATTATTGAACTTAGCTTACTGGACATTCCCTTTATTTGGGGCATTGTGTCTACCTCTTTCTAATTGAATCAGTAGGGCCAGCTATGGCTACCTGCATGCTAAAATGTCCTGACATTCTAAATAATCAATCAATTTGGTAAACTGAGCTGCTAAACTGGTCCTAACTATTTAACATGCTCTGGAACTTTGCAGGTCAGTGCACATGCTTAGTTATGTGAGATGATGTCGACCACACACTGGAATGACAGGGTGCTTTTAGAATAAGAAAGAAGCTTTGTAGGTTTCCAGATAAGGCTGAGATTAGAAGTCTCTGAATTCTTTTTTTTTTTTTTTTAAGATTTATTTTATTGTTTTTGACAGAGACAAGGAGAGACAGAGAGAAGGGGGAGGGCCCAGAGCAGTCTTCATAGTTGTACATCAGTTTTCAATATAGTTTCATTCCACACAGGTGAGCCGGGGGCGAGGGGGCTCCCACATGGGATGCATGCCTCTGCGAGCTGTGGGCTGAACTTGGGGCCTCCCACATGGGAAGCTCACCCCGGCGAGAACTGAACTGGGGGCCTCCTGCATGGGAAGCACACCTCAGTTCAGCATATGGGTCCATATGGGCTGAGGCCGGGACTCGATTCTTGGTCCTCAGGGCTGCAAAGAGAGTACTTAACTCTCTGAGCCATCCCAGCTTCCCCTGAATTCTTGAATTATCAAATTTCTTGAGATTTCACTGCAGGGACTGTTGCGTTGTAAGTGGCTTCTGTTGAGTGCTTCAAAGAACTTTTGTCCATGTTTAAAAGTCCTGCTTTGGGAACTGAACTCTGACCTTTCTTCCTGTCTTGTCCAGCTGGCTCCTCCCCTCATGGCTATGCCATTGTCACTGCCCTCTTCCTGGTCCTCCCAGGGGAGTGGCTGATGTGCTCTCCTTCCCTGTAAAGGTGAATTTGTTCCAACGGTGAAGTGAGCCGTGTCATATTTAAATTTCACAGGTGGAATCTTTTAAAATATCAAATAACCAAAGAGTCATTTTTCTTATGGCATTTTCCAAACCTATGCAAAAGTAAACACAATGATATAATGAACCCCAATGTACCTGTCACTCAACTTCAACAATGATCAATTTAGTGCTTCACTGATACCCCTACCCACTGCCCCACTCCTGCCTCATATTCTTTTGAAGCAAATCCCAGACGCCCCATTGTTTCAAGGTGAGATCGTTTCAGCTAGTACATAATCGCTTCTCTGTCTATGTGACTTCCATTTACAGACTGAGTCTTTCTCCTCCCATGTCACGTCTGTTTGCTTGACAGTGTGAGTTGCAGACAGAGCTGGTATGGGGACAATGTCTAATTTCCATCTTTGAGCGCATGTAAGAATGCCACCAACCTCAGACCATAGTGGGTGACACTAGCATTGGCAATGCCTTTAAAGCAAGGGATTTATGGCCTTTCCCATCTTTCTCCCATCATGTGGCGTTCCCCTCCACAGCGGAACTCCCACTGGGTACAATGGGCCATTCTTCCACAACATTCAACTCTTCATCCCTTATCATTCAAAGCCATGAATGTCTGTGTCAGAAGATATTCCCACATCTGTGGTTTCCAACCCGGGGGCTCTGAACAACCAGAGTGAGGTCTGAAAGCTGCTTCTAGCATTTCTGGGCATATGCGGTCACCCTCCGTATAGCACAGGCCCAGTGACAAGTGTCTGAGCTTTTGCTGGTAAAATTTATTATCATCAGTTTGGTGAGGTGAGTTCATAATGACCAGGCATCCTGCTTGGAAAATATCTTTGATAAACGAACAAACAAAGAGGAATTTCTTTCTCTCCCTTCTTCACAAGAGGAGGAAAATAAACCAATTCTGTTTGGTGCCAAGGTTGGCTCCTGGGGTAACATTTGGATTCTGGGCTTCTCTGTGGCCTGACTCTAACCTCAGTAGAAAATTAAAATAAAAATCCTTCTTAGTGGTCCCTTAATCCTTCCCTTGTACTGTTTTAAATCAACTTTTCAAAGGGTATTGTGATGCACTTCTGTGATATTTGCATTTAAATGCGGTGAATAAAGAACTCCCTGCTGAACCCTTTGGAGAATGTAGAAACCCACTCTCCCAGTTTGCCCGGCAAATCTTTTGGCTCTGAATGTTCCTAACAAAACGGGCTTGAATGACTTCTCTGTATGGAATTTGCTCTTCCCAGCTGAACGGGTTTTGCTGAGATTGGCTTTTGGAAGTGTTCAACAGTGGGTGGGCAGGAATGGTGGGGAGCTGGTAAGGACTGTCCACAGTGGGGCCTCCCATTGTAGTTATTGGGGTGCTTCCATGGTGTGTTCTGGCCTCAGTCCCCTTCACTTTATCCCACCCCTCGCTCCATAGAACCCGTAATAATTTACAGGGCACATTTCTCTCAGATGCAACATTTCTTTTGGCTTATTTCAGTTTATTGTGATAAAAAATTTTGTTTGTTGTTGTTTAAAACTGCATAAAGACAATGTGTTTGAAAAGGAAGGGGAAGAGGAAAGGAATAAGAAATGATGTTGCTTACAAGGAATTTTTTTTTTTTTTAAGATTTATTTTATTGTTTTTGACAGAGACTGAGAGAGACAGAGAGCAGGGGGAGGGCCTGGAACAGTCTTCATAGTTGTATGTCATCAGTTTTTGACGTGGTTTTGTTCCATACAGTGGGCGGAGGCCTCGCAGGGCAGGAACTGGACTGGGGGCCTCCGCATGGGAGGCACAACCCCCTCGAGCCAGAACATGGGAGTCGGGAGCAAGAATGGAACTGGGGGCCTCTTGCATGGGAAGCATGCCCCAGTTCAGCACGTAGGTTCATACTGGCTGGGGCCAGGATTCGATCCTTAGTACCCGGGGCTACAAAGCAAGCACTTAGCCAGTTGAGCCATCTGGCATCCCCCTAGGAATTGTTTTATTGTAGGACAATAGCTTTGGGGTAAAGTCTGAGCTTTAGAAATAAGAAGGAATGGAGGGATAAGAAACCCAACTTGTCAATTAGGTGAACTCTCAGCTTCCTTTCACCTTCCCTTTCCACAAGACTGAACTAGCCCCAGAGGCCACCTACCCAAAGGCCTTCGTGGGACTGAAACCATTTGCAGACACCCTTCCTGACTTAGAATGGGGAGTGACAGTGGCCTGACATCGCTGATGCCAGGGGATTTTCCTAGCCTGTGTTGTGACCAACTCCGTTCATTTGCTCCAATAAATAGTCACTATAAACTAACACACGAGCACTTACTTTGTACCAGGGACTGTGCCAAGTGCTTTCCATGCCTTGCCTCATTTAATCCTACAACAATGCTCTTATTGGTCCCATTCAGCTAATAATCAGAGAGGTTAGGTAACTTGCGTTAAGCCACAGGCCAGGTGCATGGTGGGCAGCAATGAGGTCACTGTTTTAAATACTGCAAGATGCTGCCTTGCTCATTCATTGAGGGTAAAGGAACCTGCAGCACTGTGTTAAGGGCTGTGGGTTTGTGTACAGAGAGGCCTCCACTCCATTGGGGGTCCTGCCCAAGGCAGCTGAATGTGGAAGGACCCAAGGACTCTGCAGACCACCCAAAAGACCTGCGGACAAGTCCAGAGAACAAAGTCAGGAGGAAAGGAAAAAGCTCAGCTCAGAGCCAGGATTGGAAGCAAATCAAGAAAAATCCCAGGTGGGGATGCCCAGATAGCTCAGTGGCTGAGCTGTTGCCTCACAATTGTAAGGTCTGGGGTTCGATTCCCAGCCTGGCCCATGCAAACCCATATGCTGAACTGCAGCCCAAGTGGTAACTGCAGGGAGGGCTCAGCAACGAAGGTTCCTGCCTCCCATGTGGGAGGCTCCCATTTCGGTTCCCGCCCCGCAAGGCCCCACATCCACCTGTGTGAAATGAAACCATGTCACAATTAATGATGTACAACTTGAATCCTTAACAAAAGAAAAAAAGAAAAAGTCCTGGGGGATGACTGTGAATGGAGTAAAGTAGCCACACACCCCTGTTTGCTCATTTAAAGGCACAGGGTCAGAGTGGACAGATATAAAGATAAAATTCCGGCCCTTCTTTTGCGTTGTAGTTGGCAAGAGTCTCTACAGATAATTATTCAGTAACTTACCTGCCTAGCTGCCGTTCTGCGAGAGTGTCCCAGATACATATATAAAGATCGCAGCTCGTCCTCTCACCGACGGCATGTTTTTAAAACTCTGGCCCACCATAAATGACGGATAAATGGGGGTCATGGGAGTTGTTACCAGTGTCTGTCCCACAATGTCTTCCTGGGCCAGCACACAGTCACCCTGGGGGTCTGTATCCAGCAGTAGTGGTGGATCTGGGAAATGGCTGAAAGGCAAAGGGGAAGCTGACTGCCATCTACAGGTGTTGTGAGCCGGTTGGGATCTCAGAGAGGCCTTCGGACCTGTGGACGTTACTGATGAACATCCAGAAGTCGCCAGAGAGGCGACGACCTCCTGTCCAGGGCAATTTGCTCTCTCCTTTTTCTAATTGCTGGTGGCTTGACTGTCCGTGAGAATAGTGACGGGTGAAGCGCTCTGCGCGCTCCCACTGGGCCGAGCACCTCACTTAGCTGGGAGCCCTCAGAAGGTCCTGCCGGGGAAGGCGAGCATCGCCTGTGCTCCTAACCTCTGGGCAGAAGAGTCCCCTTTCGCTGCTGCTGGAAGGACCTCGGGCCAGTGCCCAGGTGACTGCTCCCTCGCTGTGACGGCTGCCAAGAGAACCAGGGTTTGGGGCCAGATTTTTGCACCTGTCCTCACTGCATCGCCCACTGGAACACTTGGTGACGTAGAGCAGAGAGAGGCTCCACAGAATGGCAAATAATTAGAGTTGCCGTTGGAAGAGACTCCCGAGGTCATTCGGGCACTTATTGGATACTTTTCATGACAGGGAGCTCATTCCAGCCTGCTTCATTGCTGGACAGTTTCATTTGTTAGAAAGCTCTTCCGCCTGAACACAGTCTGTGTCCTGGTAACTTGGGATGGTTTGTCCTAGTGCCATCTTCTGAAAATGTCAACCAGGCCGTTTCAGGGAGCTTTGTTTAGTATCACCCTTCTTCCCGAGCATCTGGATGGGGAATCCTGGGCGTCTTTGTTATTCAAGTACAAATTGATACGTTTTAGAGCATCTCCGCCCAGCAGTTTGAAGCACTGTCCACCCCACTTGCCAGGAGGACAGGGGAGTCACATGTTAGTAAGTTGTTGCTGGGCATCTCTAACATACCGGTAGCTCATCTGCTCTGTTCCCTGTCGAGCTCTATCCCTCCCGCTTTATAGTGCTATCACACCCCCTGACATACTGTAGAGGGTATTTGTTTATTGATGTCTCTTCTCTAAGAATATAGACTCCATGAGAACATAATCTTGGATTAGTCTGTGTTAGCCTGTACTGTATGCTCAGTGTTTCAAACATAGGAAGTACTTGGTTAGTATTTGTTGACTAAATTAAGAGCCAACTTAGGATAGTGAAGGTTCCCAGATCCTTTGTAGTCACCTGAGTATTCCAGAGAAGGACAGCTTGTTTCTTTGAGGTCCAAGTGGCATGTCAGCAATAGTTCTAATCCTGAAGTTAGGGAACTTGAGTTCATCACCGTTTTGCCCTCAGCGTCTGGGTGAAGTTGCTCTGGGGCTTATTTTTCTCATCTACAAAATAAGATGGACATTCTTTACCTTGTTCAATTTCAGAGTTGTCCTGAGTATGAAATATAACTATATGGGAAAAGGAGTTCTGTAAACCAGAAAGCACTATATACATATGAGTTATTATTATTATGGCTGAGGTTACATCATCTTGATATAGCAAAAACATATTCAGCCTGAGAAGGACTTTATCTTCCCCTTGAAGCAAATTAATTTCTGGAGCAGCTAGGGGTCATGTGATTTGCAGAGAGGCTCTTTATGAGTTTGTTTCCTGCCACCATCACCACCACTAATACTATTTCAGTGCCTCCTATGTGTAGGCATTAGTCCAGTTGCTGGAGGTACATCAGAGAACAAAACAGACAAAAATCCCTGCCTGCGTGGCATTTACAGTATAAAGGAAGCAGAAAGCCAGTAAACAAAGTAAATAATTACATAGTATATTAAGGTTATTCATATCAAAGAGTACAGCAACAACAAAAAAGCAGGATAGAGGAGTAAGGAGGACCAGGGGTGGGGTTGTGACTTTAAAAGGTTGTCAAGGGAGATATCACTAGATGGTGACACTTGAGCAAAGCCTTGAAGGAGCTGAGGGGTTTAGCCATATGGACGCTGGGAGGAGAGCATTCAAGTAGAGGGAACAGCAAGTGCAAAGGCCCTGAAGTGAGTATTTCCCTCAAATGCCCAAGAGAGAAATAAGTAAACCAGTGTGTCTGGAGTGGAGGGGCCGAGGAGGTGGGTGGTAGATAAGGTTAGAGACATAGGGACAGCCAGATGGTGTGCAGCCACAAAAGACATTGCCAGGACTTTTGCTTTATCTGCAAGGAAGAAGGGAAGCCATTGGAAGGTCTTGGAGAGAAGTGTCACATGACCTGACTTCTAATCACTTTCTCTGACTGCAGTGGTGAGAATCGACCATCAGGGCTGAGACTCGAGAGGGAAACCAGTTGAGAAATTATGACACTTAATCTAGAGGAGAAAGGATGGTAGTTTGGATCAAAGAGGTAGAGGTAGGAAGAAGTGATAGAATCCTAAAAATATTTTGTAAAAAGTGCCAATAGGATTTGTTAATGATCTGTTTCCATGAGAAAGAAAAGGGAATGAAAGAGGAGCCAGGGTTTGTGGCCTGAGCCTTTGGAAGATTTGCCTTTTATTGATGTGGGGTGACTGTGGAAAGAGCAGGTTTGGGAGGAAATATCAGGAGCTCAGTCTGGATGTGTACTTCTGAGAGGATGATTAGACATTTAAGTAGAGATGTGGAGTAAGCAGACTGAGCCCAAAATAAAAATAAATGCATAACTCAGGAATCCTCAGCATATAGTTTATTTAAAGCCATGAGACTGGCTGAGAATACAGAGGGAGGGCGTGTCCCTAGAGCAGTGGTCAAGGACTGAACCCGGACACTGCAGCATTGAGAGACTGGGGAGTTGGGGAAGAGGCAGTAACCTTGACCATGAAGGAGCAGCCAGTGAGGTTGAGGAAAATCATGAGTGTGTGGTGTCCTGGGAGCTGGGTCAGGTTGGCACTTCAGTGGGGCAAGATCGACCATGTCCAACGTTGTTGAGAGTCAGCTAAAGTGAGCAGAGACCTGATTGTTGGTGTCTCAAAGCAAAGGCCATTGAAGACTTTGACAAGAGCAGTTTTGCTGGAGTGGTGCGGACAGAACCTGGATTGGAGTGACCGTGAGAATGAAAGAGGGGTGTGATTGGACAGAGCAAATTCATATGCTTTTATTTTTTTTAAGATAGAAATAACATCATGTTTGTGTACTAATGGGAATCATCCAATACATATGACAAAACTAATAGTGCAAGAAAGAGAGGAGAGAAATCTTGGGATGATGTCCTTGAATAGCTGTGAATAGGTGAGGGGGGTTGGGTCAAGACAAGACAGAGGAGGTCATCCATATTCATCCATAGTAGAAAAGAAAGTAGAGACTATGAAGACCCATGCAAGCAGGTGGATAGATGGGATGGTAGAACCATGGGGGAAATTCTTTTCTGAGGGTTTCTATTCTCTCAGTGAATAGGGAGAAAGGTGAGAGAGGAGGGGGAAGGAGCTGATGGGGTTTGAATAGAGACGAGAGATACACAGAAGTAGGGACAGAACATAATTGATGGTGTTGCCGTGTTTTCTTTAAGGGCTTTAGCAGGCTTGCGAATGAGAGAACTTCAAAATATCCCATGTCCCTATCCTTCCTTCAGGATTTCTTGGTTAGGTTTTTACCCATTTTTAAGGCACTAGTTTGGAAATTAAATCTCACTTGTGCATCACTCAAATGCTTGCAGCTGTCAGAACTGTCATGGTTGTTTTTAAAAACTGACTCCATAAAAAGTAAAGAAGAAAAAATGTTATGCCCTGACCCAAGCTGCCCTTCAAATGGTTGTGCGGCATCACGTGGCTTAGTTTCTTTCTTCTTCGTTAGTTAGGGAGGCAGGCCAGGCCTGGGTGAGGAATTCATTATTCCTTTTGTTTTGGATGAATGTGCTATCCTTTACACTCTCCCTGCCAAAATGGCTCTGGTTTATCTGGCCAGGCATGCCTTGCCTGCATTATTTTATCTTTTTAAAAATTCCAAGTGCTCTCTTGAATCACTACCTCTTAGACAGCAGCCAGGGGTCTTCAGTTTTGGTTTTAAGTGCAATTTATATAACTACCATTCCAATCAAGCAGCTAACAAAAATTTGTGAGGGAATTATGATGTGTCAGCCGGGAATCATAATGAACGGTGTTAGCTGTTACATACTTGGCATTAACAATATGCCAATGAAGTCAGGATGGGGGTGGAGGGTGGGGGAGTGGCGCTTCTCAGGCTCAGCCACCTCAGAGTCAGGAGACTGAAGACTGAGGGATGGGTGACAGGATTAGGATGGGAAGATGACCTTGGCATGTGACATTTTCTCACTGTAAAAGCACGTTCCTTCTGGTCATTAAGATCCTTGGGAGTTTCTGAGTAGCTGTTTTCACAGTGATGTGCATGCAGCTCACCCTATTTGGTCTCCTCTGATTTATAACTAACACACACACACAGCAGTGATGTCCCCCTACTTTCTCTTCGCTGCTGCTGCTCATAGGAATGGCCGCATGCAGTTAGTGCCTTCCAAGTTCCTGGGACCATAGAAACAGTGCTCTAAAAGGTGATGAGTTTCAAATGCATTTTCCCATAAAACCGCAACTCTCTTTGGTTCCTGGGCACTTTTGGATAGTTGAGAGTTTACTTCAAGGACACAAAAGAAGTAATGCTTTTTTTAATGCCCACTCACAAGAGCCCTGTAAGGCCAGTTTTAGCCCCACATTTATAAGATGGGAAGACCAAGGTGGTTTGGTAAGAAGAGGTTTTGTGATCTGACAGAGGTCATGCAACTGTAAAATGAAAAACATGGATTCAAATTCAGGTCTTTGTGTGTGCAATGGAGTAAAAAAAGACACTTGTAAAAGAAAATTCGTGTTTCATTCCTGTGCTTCCTTCTAAGGAGAACAGATCCTAAGGGGCATGTCCTTTGCTAAATAGGGACCATAATGCAAGAAGGTAAATGAGGGCCCCACATTGCTTAGGGCTGACAGAGGGGATGCAAGAGGCAGAACAGTCGGGGGCTGCAGTGCTGGAGGGGGGCAGCATGGGAGGGTAAGTGGGTGGCCAGCTGGTGGGCCCGGAGCTTGCTGTGGGTAGAGATGCCCCGTGGAGATCTGGGAAGGAGCAAAACGCGGTGCTCTGTGTGAGCTCGATTCTCTCCACCTCCCAGGCCCCTCTGGCAGGCAAACCAGGTTCTTGTCCTTATGTGTCCTGACCTGCGCTTGCTTGGAGGGTAAAGCGATAGTCCTGATACCCTAACTTGGTTGGTTGTCAAGAAGAAAGACTGCCCACAAGGGCCTGACAAATATTTTCAAAGTCCATTCTTTCTCAGATATTCACCTCATGAATATTTACTGACATCTTTCTCGGTGCCAGGCATTGTTCTAGGTGGCCAGAAATACAGTGAGAAACAAGAATGAAGTCTCTGCCCATATGTAGCCTATATACTAGGTGGGGGAAATAGACAATAAAAAAAACAAACAACAAGAAAGTGCTATAAAGAAACACATACAACAGGGAATTATTTTTAAAGTGTTAGGTAGAAATCTTCATCAAATATCTTTAATGTGTATCTGCTTTATTAAAAAGAGCCAAATGAACTGAGGAATAATGATGTATAACAGTTGATTAATTACCACATGCAAAGTCCAGTTTTATATATTGTAGTAAATAAATTGAACATGGATCCTCAAGGAGCATTCTCATTAATAGGGACGAGGAGGCATGTTTATTTGTAATTTAAAAAATAATGAGGTACCGTATTTTTTTGTGTATAGGATGCCCCCATGTATAAGACAATCCCTACTTTTCTAACATCACAGGTTACTCCTGTGTATAAGATGACCCCTAATTTTTGGTCTAACAATTATAAACAAAAGTATTTTATACACAGAAAAATATGGTACTGAAAATGATATGAACCTTCCAATACAGTTGGCAGGAGAATGTTTCTTTTGGATTCTACAATTGGTCCAGAGTGGGGAGAAAGCATCTGAGGACTGAAGGATTGGTAATGGGATTAGGGTGGGAAGTGAGGTTATATCCCAGGAATAAATATTATATTTAGGTTAAATTCCTTTACCTTGCTTTTCACCGATTTCATCAGATGTCTTCTATAAGCACCAAAACTGAGCATAGATTGTGGTTGTTTTATATTGGTGAATGTAACTTCCCCTAATAGTCCATTGCTGTTTAAAATAAAGTAATTGAAAGGGCACTTCAAAATATTTTTAGAGTCTTTATAGGCATTTATACATAGGATAACCCTTTCTTTCCTGAGAGATATTTTTGAACATATGTTGTCTCGTCTCTCCCATTGGCAGTGTCTGGCCTTATCATTCCTTTGCTCACACCCTTGATTTTTTCCTAGGTGAGTATAATTTTTGCTTAAAAGATAATCCTTTAGGTAACACAATGCTGTAGTACAGTTAGACAAACAGAAAAGAACATAAACATTTTTAATTCAGGGTTGCTAGGATAGCTCAACAGATTGAGTGTGTTGCAGC
This sequence comes from Craseonycteris thonglongyai, assembly GCA_004027555.1. NCBI lineage: Eukaryota > Metazoa > Chordata > Mammalia > Chiroptera > Craseonycteridae > Craseonycteris > Craseonycteris thonglongyai. The sequence goes on along the minus strand of PVKE010024589.1, from coordinate 2,728 downwards.
CATGAGGTCCTTGCAGCCACGAGGTCTGGGGATGGAGTGCCAGCCCTGGCCTGCGCAGCCCCATATGCTGAACTGGGCAGGCCTTCCATGTGTAGGGCCCCCAGTTTGGTTCCTGTGTCCCTGCATTCACCTGTGTGGAATGAAACTATGTCAAAAACTAATGATGTACAACTCTGGAGGCTGCTCTGGGCCCTCCTCCTTCTCTCTGTCTCTCAAACAATAAAATAAATCTTAAAAAATTTTTTTTTTAAGTTCAGTCCTTTCAGCGGGCACCAGGTGTGTTCTTTCCTCCCTAGAGCGTCCCTGACCTAATGGCTCAGTGCTGTCCTTGAATGCTCTCAGCATCCAGGACTTACCGCCTTGGGGCCCTTGGGGATTGGCCTCAGAGGCACCCATTTGCTGCCTGGCTCTCTGATGACACACAAGGTGTCTGGAGAGCAGGGCTCATGGCCTGTTCAGTAGCTCAGTCCCTGTCACAATGCCTGACGGAATGAATGAACCAATCAGCGCCACACATTCTCCTGTAATGTAAGGATTCATTCCAATATCTTAGAAAGTTGATACAGATTTCCAATGATGCCATATGCAGACTTTAATGTTTGTTGATTCTAACTATGTACACACATTCAGATAGTTCCCATCTGCTGCCTAAATGCATGGGTAGCCAGATCTCATGCAAGAGGTGATGAAAGGGGGACAGGAAGTGCCTGCAGCTAAAATGTGGGAGCCTTTCTGAAGAAAAAAAAAAAAAATCCAGGCTCAGTCTGTGTGTTTATGTTGCATGAGTTTGGTTTTGTGATACGGCCAGGACACGCCCCTGCCTTCACGAATGTGTGCAAGTTCAGCATGGCTGTAGATTGGTGATCTGCTCTGTGTCTCTTGCATCTGAACTAGACCTTCGCCCACCTCTGTCCAAGTTGTCTTCCATACGTGTATTTTTGGATCTAGAAGGCTGATGAATGGTGTGCCAGGAACTTGTGGCATCTGTGGGGTGTTGCTTCAGCCAACCTCATCCTCCATCAATGGCCCAGTTTCCTCATATCCAAGCACACTCATGCACATATGAACCTATGGGCTTGGATTTTCACAATATTGTTGTGGCATCTATTCCATACTTTGCAGTGGTCTCGGTTGCGGTTTTCAGACAGCATCCTGCCCAATATTCTTCTCAGTCAGAGCTGGTGATTGACATGACACCATTGCAGACATTCACCTTCAATGTCTTCCTTCATATTTGTGTTGTTCTCTCAGCCAGGAATATCAGTGCCTTCTGACCTCTAGGCAGCGAGAGACATCATTCTCTGGGTGGGAAATTATTACTGGGTCCAGAACAATCAAGACTCTGCCATTTACCAGCTATGTGAACTTGAGCAAGACTTTTTCTTTCTGTGCCTCAAATCTCTCATCTGTTAAATGGGTATATAATAGTTCCTACTCAGAAGAATTCTGCCAGAAGTTAAAATATATGAGATACTTAGAACCATACCTCACACAGAGTACCTTATTTGAAGTATTAGTTATTATCACTTTATTTATTTATTTTCTAATTTTTCCCGTTAAGGGGAAAATGTAGCTATTATTATTATATATGGTAATATATAATAATTGGCTCTGGTTAACTGGATAAAAACTGATTACCGTGATCAGCCCAGATTAGGTTATGCTCCCTCATTCCACTTCCTTGCCCCTCCCCCCCACCCCTGCAAAGTAGGGCTAGGTTTTGGGTTGATAAATTACACTTTTGGGAAGAAGGAAGACCCAGACTCAGTCATCCTTCTGCCCAGAACAGGAACCATGGGATGCCCATCCCTCTGGTCATCATATAGTCAAGCTCTCTCTCACTCATCCTCACAACTAATCCTTTGGCCCTTCCTGGAGGTTTTCTATCACAGGGCTTCCCATTTCATCTCCCTCATCCTCATAAGGGTGGGTCCTCACTCTCCTGGACCCCTGAAGAAGTGCCCCCACTGTCTTATCTCCCTGCAGTTCCACTGACTGCATTTAGGTAGTCCTCACGCTGCTTCTGGGTGCTCTTTCTGAAACAGGTATCATAATGCTTCTCTGCTGAAAACCCTCGACTGCTCTCTCTTGCCTGCACAGTAATATAAGAAGTCACCATGTGGCTTTCAGTCCCTCCTACAACATGGCTAGAGGCTGGTTTCCTCATACTACTTTCCAGCTCACCTTCTACTTCAGCCAAGTCAAACCAGTGCCTTTATCTCTTGCTTCATTCTTTTACTCATGACATTTTCTTTTCCAAATTACCTTTCCTGCTACTTCTGTCTGTTGAAGTTCCATCTTTAAAATTAAAGGTGAGATGTTACTTTTTAAAAATGAGAGTTTTCCCCAAGATTCCTTATGGTTTTCCTACTCCCTCCAGTCAGACGTTTTCATCTTCTCTTACAACTCTCGTAGTAATCTGTTCAAGTCTCTATGATAATGCTTAGCACAGACTGCCTTGTGATATTTATTTTTACTTCTACTTATGTTAGAACTGCTTTTAGATGACTAGCAAAAATGATGTTAATATTTTTCAAAACTCATTGAAAAAGTACACTTAAAATGGGTTTATCCTATCACATGCAAATTATATCCCAATAAAATAGATTTTAGAAGAAAAATACAGGGATACCGGGATGGCTCACCAGATTGAGCACTTGCCTTGCTATCTCGAGGTCTCGGGATTGAATCCAGGCTCTGGCCTATGCAAACCCATATGCTGAACTGT
>PVKE010024588.1:0-23686 GCA_004027555.1 Craseonycteris thonglongyai | reverse complement strand
TCTTGATGGACCGCACTGTAGATTCATTCACCCCGTCATGGCGTGCCACAGATGCATCACTTCTGCCCTCTTTGATCATATCTAAAAGTTTCACTTTTTCGCTGATGGTCATCATCTTCTTCCTCTTGGGCGCCCCGGAGGAAGCTTTTGCAGGGGCACAGCACTTAGGCGGCATTATAAGGGCTTAATTAATAAAAAACGTGATCGCTTAAACAAAACAAGTTATCGCCAACACAACACTAAAATACAGTATGCGAGACAGTCAACATCATGGACAAGACTGGCGAGATACAACAAGAGAAGATGCTAGGTGAGGCTGCGATGATGCGCAGACAATCAACTCACAGGGATAAAGCCACTCGTCCTCTCATGGGTCGGTGTTGCACCGGAAACCCATCACGGGCCTTTATGAGAGCCCGTGGGATGGACTCTGAGTCAGCTCATCTCTTTGTTTGACATGCAGGGATCCTTCTCTCTCACGCATCCACATGAAACAATGCTCCTTTCTGCAATGTGGCTGCCGACATGGTTGTATTTTTTCATTTTTATTTTTTGATGAATAGTTTGGGAAAACCCGCGAAGCACTGAAGCCACAAAACATGAAGTGCGAAGTGGCGAGGGAACACTGTATACCCAAATTTTATATTTAAGTTTAATATACTTATTACCTTAACTTAAGGAACAGAATACTTTCATGAGTACTTTGCTTAATCAAAGAATTTTTTATACTAATCTTATCAAGAACTATTTAGTTTTAATTATTTGGAAAACGTAATACATTTACATGGCTCCAAATATTTTGGCACAATGAATAGTCAGCTCATGCCGAGTCCCCAGCCACCAGGTTCTCCTCTCAGGAGACAACTAGTCTCATTGTTTTTGATAGCTGTATCACAGACATTCTATACATTTACATGCAAATAATTTTAATAATGCCTCCCACCTTTTCTCCCATTCTCAAATCTTAAAAAATTTTACTCTGTATCTTGACAATGCATATAGGTAGTTCTGTTGTATATATGTATATTTAATTCTAACTTTCTATTTTGAACAATTTAAAAAGTACTCATAAGAGAGAAAGTATAAGGGACCTCCAAGTAATCATTTTTCAGCTTAACATATTATCATCGTACTATTTTTGGTTTTATCTAATCTCTCTCACTTGTAGTTTTGTTAGTTTCTGCAGTATTTTAAAGCAAATCCACACATCAAAACATTTTACTTATCTTTAGGCTTATAAATATTTATGTTATGTCTATAAAAATAAGGACATTTTGGGTAACTTGTTATTTTGATATGTCAAAGTTACTGAAAAGTTTCAAGAATTGTACAACTTCTCTTTCACTTTTTAAAATAAGAAAAACAAATAGTTGTTCACAGTAAAATAACACTTGCTACTTTCCAGGCAAAGTATTAAATGTTTTTCACTTATTATATTACTTAGCAGTTAATATAAATAATTCAGAAATCTGGATGTGAAAACTAGAATTGTATACTGACTCATTAGCTGTGTAACTGAGGTTTTTACTTCCTAATTTCCTCATATGTGAAAATAAGATAAAACAGTTATTCACAGACTAAAAACCATGTTATTTTTCTTATGCGTGCAGCTTTGGATGGAAATCACAGGCACATTTATCAAAATTAGCAAAAAATTTGTATAGACTAATGTGAAGACTGATGCAAATCAGAGAATCCTACCTATCTACTCTGGTCACCTCATTACAGTGTTCTGAAGTCCAAGTCAGTTAATTCATGGAAATGTATTCTGTAATTTCAAAATAATAAAGGTATTTATCTTTTAAAATTATTCCAGGGGAAGCTGGGATGGCTCAGCGGGCTGAGCGCTCTCTTTGCAGCCCCAGAGACCAGGGATCGAATCCCGGCTCCGGCCCAGGTGGACCCATATGCTCAGCTTGGGTGTGCCCCCAGTTCAGTTCTTGCCAGGGCCTATGTGAGAGGCTCCCAGCCCAGTTCCTGCCCTGTGCAGCACCGCGACCACCTGTGGAGTGAAACTATATGAAAAACTAATGCTGTCAACTATGAAGACTGCTCTGGGCCCTCCCCCTTCTCTCTGTCTCTCTCTGTCTGCCTCTCTCTCTGTCAAAAAACAATAAAAATAAATCTTTAAATTATTCTAGTTATGTCTATATGTATGCATGCTAACCACAAGTTTACTTTTGAGATAAAAAAAAATGTATACAAGTGAATTATCTCATTTTCATGATTTTGCAAAGTTAATATGATGGATGCATATTACTCCTCCAATAAAAAGAACATAAGTTGTAAAAATGTAATATTTCAAAAATAATTATAAAAAATGATAAAAATAAATGGTACAATATTCAAAATGAATAACGAGAAAAAGCTAAATCTCTAGCTTATTCTTAATTTTGTAAAAAGGACGCTATGAAATCACATAGTACTGAAAGACAGTTTGGAGACTTTAAGCAGAAGAAAGCAGTTTCTAAACTGAGAACATAATTTTTTTAGGAATAAATCAAGGGAATAGAGGGAGAAGAAAAAACTTTACTGCAGCTGGTGGGACAACCATGTGCAAAGGACTGAAGGAAAATGAGAATGCTAGAATTAGCTGGACCATAAGTGAGGGCCCTGCAAATGCAAAATGGCTGCTTTTGCACATTGCATACTCTGAGATGTGAACAATTATTTCTTAATAGCAACACAAAATACCCTGTTTCGGAATTTTTAAATATGTCTTTCTTTGTATTATCAGTGTTTTGAAAAATAATTATAAGTAACTTCTGTGGGAAAATGTTTAGGAAGATAAACCAAGGAAAGACAAATGAGTTTCTCTCTCTAGATAAGGGTTCAGGACAGGTGAAGGTAATTGTAGGTGGGAAAAGAAAGGAAATAGAGAAAGTTAAATGTGTAAAAAGATTCCATGTAAGGTGACTAGGGCATAAAAGATCAGGAAATTTCAAAGGTAAACTGAACTTGAGGTTTTGCATATGGGCCTATATGCATGCATGTATGTGTGTACACCTGAAAGTAGGTAGACTATACTATATATAAAGATATAAAGTGTGCAGATTAAAATTTATCTAATAAAATGCAGAAAGTATTATCTCTTTTAATTAAAAATACATCTTGAGGTAGTTTTTAGTTTAAGCTCAAACATGTACTTCATTCCATGGGACTTCTTAGATTAGCTAAATTATTTTATTTTACACATATATTATTACAAATATGTAAGTGACTAGTTTGGGGGCAAAATGTGTATCTTCAGACATTAAGTTAACCTTGGAAGAAAAACTGTTAGATGAAACTTGAGTGTTTGCTGGTGCAGTGATGGAGCTGGTACAGTGATTTAACTTGATTGAACAAATTCATCTCTTACAGATGGCAGGACTGAATCTGCTTGAAGTCATTTGGGCTGACAATATTGAGATAGAAAACATCCTTGAATTTCTACTGTGAAAATGTGCTATGCACAGAAGTAGCTTTCAAAGCCATTAAAAAAAGAAAGAAAGAAAGAAAGAAAGAAAGAAAGAAAGAAAGAAAGAAAGAAAGAAAGAAAGAAAGTTGCTCAAATTCAAGGCGTCCATTCTTTTCAAAGTGACTATACAAATTTAGGGTCATGATCTATAGAATCAGTCTATGCCTGAACTGATTTGAGCTAGCTACATGTGCTTAAGACTTACTGACTTCAAAGACAGGGATGGAAGATGGCAGTTCAAGGATCTCTGTATCCATTGGTGACTTTCATCCGCAACAGAGACTTCTTTCAGAGTAATTCTTAGTTGGAAGTGGCATAACATGGCTTCTGATCACTCTTGCGAAAGAAAAAAAAAGGTGAATTTCCTAAGGTATTTGTATTAGTTCATTTCCAAGTTTAAACAGCACTGCTAAAGCCAAATCATCAAACTGCTATAAATGTAATAATATTTAAAGCTTCAACCTTCAAATTTATAACCATGGTATGTCACAAGTATATCTGAAATTACCATTGGGTCATTTGCTTTTATGATTTTATTTAATTTTAATTTTTTTCTATGAACTGATATTAGTTTTGCTTATTCAACAATACTAAAAAATTAAAAATAAAAATAAATAAAAAGGATAATCACTTTGAACCAAACCATAAGTAGTGAGATTATTGAGATAATTCAGGTTTAGCATAAGTAGAGTCTCCATGTCCTAATAAGGTGCTCTGTTGATATCCTACTACTTAATGTAAAAGAAGTTTTAATTTCATTTGTGTATTATATTCAGTTATTTACAACCAAAATGTATATGCTAAAGGACTACATAAGTCAGAAGTTATCAAATATTATTCATTACTATTATTACACTGAGATATCTTAGTACCAAATTACTATTTGAATTCTGGTAATTCAATAGTGACCCCATTCCAATATATACACAACTGCCTACTAGGCATCACACAGTTTAAATAAACAAACTCAATTATTTATAAAATTGCTCCCAAATATGATTTCCTAATACAATATCTAAAACAATTTATTCCTTTTGATAACTTTCATATTCAGCTACTTGCTTCCTTCCATGATTTCATTATTTTATTTTTGTACAATATTTTTTTCTTTCTCATCAGAATTATTTGCAGTAAGTTTCTACTTTGTCTTTTCTTAAGTGGACCTCTTTCAACCATTCTCCAAATTAGAGAGTGATTTACATAAAAATCAAGTTGTAATTTTGTCTTAATTTAATATCTCAATAATTATCTTTGTCTTATCTTGAATTCCTAGATTCTACCAACAGCAGAACCTGAAGTAAGAATTCACACACAAGTAGCTTATTTTGGAAGTTATCCCTCAAAAAACAAATGTAAGAGACTGAAGAATAAAAGCAAGGAAGGAAAGCAAAATAATAAAGATTATGTCAACAAGTCTTACCATTTGCAGGAAGCTGGAGTTTAATAACCCTTCTGGAAAATTATTAGTGATTATGTAAAAAAAAAAAAAAAAATGGCTTGAAGTTTCCCCAGCAGAGTAGTGAAAAACAAACAAAAAACACTATTTTTTCAGTAGTCTACTGCTCTGTAATAAGCCACCCAAATTTTAAAAGCTTAAAGCACCTTCATTTTCTTTCACAATTGTTTGAGTTAACTAGGTTCAGCTGGGAGATTTTTGATCTATGTCATTCCCACTGCTTCCTTTTATTAGAGATCACTACAAAGTCAGCTTAGGTATGATGATAGGCTCATAAGGGTGAGTATACTGAGAAATATGGTTCATTGAGTGGGTAGGTGGAGGTACTACTGTAACAGACCAGCACACTGGGTTATTAATTCTCCACCCATAACTACTTGATAGTTACTTTTGAGGACTCTGACCTCATGCATGCTGATTTGCCTGGAGAATAGGAGACTTTATTCTAAAACCAAAATAAATAAATAAATACCCCAGGCAAAGGGACACAAATTATTACAGTATGCACCCTTCAGTGTGTAGAGAAAAATGCTGAGTGGACACTAAAAGACAACTGATAGTGTCTACAATAAAACTAAAAAAAAAAAAAAAGAATTAACAGGTCTTATAAAAAGATTTATGACAGTGTTTACCTTTCCAGTTTTACTTCAATGTATTAATGAGTTCAATCATTCACCACTATATTTTATTTGAATTGCTTCTGTTTATTGTTGTTTCATTATTTTCATCATTTTTTCATCATTTTTCAGCTTTATTGAGGTATAAATGACAAACTTGTAAGGTATTTAATGTGTTCGTCATGTTGATTTGATAGACATATTCATTGTGAAAGGATTTCTTTCACCTAGGCGATTAACACATCTCACATATTTCTCTTTTTTGTGTGTGTATGAGAATATTTAAGTTCTACTCTTTTTATTTTATTTTATTGTTTTTGACAGAGACAAAGAAGGACAGAGAGAGACAGAGAAGAGGGAGGGCCCAGAGCAGTCTCCATAGTTGTATATCATCAGTTTTTGACATAGTTTTGTTCCACACAGGTAGGCCGGGCAGGGCGGGAACTGGGCTGGGGCCTCCTGAATGGGAGGCATGCCCCTTTGAGCCAGGGTCTGAACCCTGGGGTGAGAACCGAACTAGTGGTCTTCCTTATGGGAAGTACACTTCAGTTCAACATGTGGGTCCACACAGGCCTGGGCCAGGATTCGACCCTTAGTCTCTGGGGCTGCAAAGCTACACTTAACCGGCTGAGCCATCTCAGCTTCCCAAAGTTCTAGTCTTTTAGCAAATTTTGATTTTACTATACAATGTTATCATTATATTTTAAAGTTTATTAAATGGATAACAAATTCAACCTAGTTTGTAATGTAAACAGTAGACTACTCTCTCACTCTTGCCCACTCAAATTTCTATTCCTTTTCAAATCATTCAGGTATTTTTTTTTTTAAGTTTCATTATATTCCTAAATAATTTAAGTACAGTGTTATTGCTAACTTTTAAGTTTTAGATATTACTCATTAACTTCTTATTATAAAATATAAAATACTCTTTCTCCCTCCTGTCACCTGTCCCTTCCCCCTCTATCTAATTTTTGGGTTGCAAAACTATTCAGTACATATATTATTATGGTTATGTCAATGACACTAATAGCCATGGTGTATATTATGGTCACATTTCCATTTTTTATAAAATAATGTTTTTCCCCAGAAATGAATGTTTCATTTGTTCATTAGCATATTTTACATTTTCCCTATGCATTAATTTCCCCTAGGAACATGCATCTCCATGAATTACACTTAAACCTATGAGATACTCTCTCAGGTTTATCTTCTTCAAATGCCCCTTCTGAAGTAATTGTTCCCCTGCTCCAATCTTGGCTATCTTCTCTACCAGTCTGTTGTGCAGATCTTCTCCGTAGGCAGTTGTTCACTCTCAGTCATTTGGAAAATTATCTTTATCTTCTGAGTTGGGTCCATTATTTCGTGGATCACAGATATTCTTTATTAGATGTCGCCATTGCTTTAGTGAAACACTGTTTCCAGTCATGCAATGGAATGTTAGTTTCCAACAACTTCTTTGCCTGAAAATGCCCTTCTAATCTTACTGATGATTAACAGTTTATCTGAGTACAATTTTATGTAGAAATAGTTTTATTATGAATTTTGAAGGCATTTTCAGTATTGCCATCAGATTGTTAAGAAAGGCTTTGCAAGTCATGGATTTATTGTTGCTTACTATAATTGTGTCATTTCAGTATCTCTACATATTTTTCTTTTGTCAAAGACAGTTTCCCAAGGAGGAACCCATTAAATTCCTGAATAGGATACATAACCCAATTGCTAGTGTCAAATTGGGGAAAGCCTTAGTAGTCTTACTACTTACTAAATAGCCTTTCATTTAAGCCATTTTTTTCTTAGCATAGTGCCTATGTTTCTGGTTGAGCCTAGTTTTTCTGAGTTCCAAATTTATTTTGTTTTTTGGGGGGTGGAGGAGGGTAATTTATCCAACTTTTTAAGCTGAGAAGAGAATGAAGAAGTATAACTGCTTCATATATAGACTTTAATCAAGTTTGTTGTCCATCATAACTATACTGCTACCTTCAGAAATAGCTGTTACTTTCAATTCTTGATTACTTCTGATATTCCATTATTTAAGTTAACATGTTTGCAAATTTGCCCCAATCTGTAGCTTAATTTTTAACTTTCCTTGATTTGTTTCTTGTGTTACCCACTTTCTAGTTTTATAGTTTTTCAATATTTTTTATCATCTCCTTCTTCAAATTAGTTTATCTTTAACTTTGTCTTAGTAAATTATATATATATAGTAAATATATATATATTAGTATATATATATTTATTAATATATTAATATATAATAATATTAATATATTAATATATATATTAGTAAATATATATATATATTTAAATAAGGCCATACTATTCATTATTAAATAGTGTGTTAATTTGCATAATATCTTCTAGAAACTTCCCCTTATCTCCATGACTAGGTTAGGTATCCTCCTGTATGATATCTTATCAGACTCTATTGACCCACGTGATTACTTCTCTGTATCCCCAGTTAACTGCAAGCCCATAGAGAACAGAGATAGTGTCTTGCTCCCCATTGTATCCTCAGGTCCTGGCATACTGTCTAACATGATATAGGCATTCAGTATATATTTGATAAATACTAAATGACTATCCTATGATGCAAACATTGACCCTCAACAATCGTAACCATTGTATAATTTAATCTGTTTATTAGGAACAAAGCTATTCTCGTCTGAAACATCTTAAGATACAATCCAACATTTTTTTATTTTTTTCATGCTGTTCCTTAATACATTGTCTCTATTTTATGTTAACTATTCAAATGCCAACAACCACACATTAGTTGGTCACATCTTTCTTAGCAATTATCTGGTAGAACTAACTCCAAAAGAAATTGCTATCTCAGAGTTAAATTTTAGTAAAAGGAATGCGGCATGTATATGAATAGTGATAATATTGTTCATTCAAGCTTTCAGTTTTTAATTAAGTTAAAAGATGAATGTTGAAGACATACTATCTGCCCAGCATTATTGTAAGCGTTGGGGCTACAGGAGCAAAACAAACAAACCAAAACATGCAAAATGCCTGGCCTCATGCATCTTATGTTCAGTAGAGGGAAACAGAAAATAAACACACAATAGCTCAAATGATAAAAAGAGAAATGTATAAAAGATCAGGGTACAGAGCATGCAGAGGTGATGGCATCCTATTTTATGTAGGGTGGTTTATGAAGACCTCACTGATGAGGGGCATTGAACAAAAGCCATGAGAGAAAGGAAATTAATTATATAGATTTGAGATGGAAGAATATTCTAAGTATTAATAAAGCATTTGCAAAGATGAGCTGGGAACACATTTGGCTGGTTTTAGAAACAAGAAGACCCCTGGCTGGAGAGCAGGGGCAATAAGGTGACTACAGGACGAGTTCAGGAATATACTGGGGCCTGGTTGTATATAAGAGATCCACATAAGCAATTTAAAGATTTGGCCTTTTCACTGACTTAAATGAGAAAACTTGAGATGATTTTGAGTAGAGTGATGATGAAACCTTATTTAAGCTAGAAAAAATATAACTTTTTTTTCTCAATAGTTCAAGCTTACAAAAGAGATATTGCATAGCTGTGAAAAGGCCCAAGACCGTGCTTAACCCAAAGGAAAAAAAGTCTCAAGCCACTCAGGGAAAATAGCAAATGCTATCATGCATAGGACACAAATAAAACTAGATGTAAAATATGAGCAAATTATTTAATATAGGTTCATCCTCTTTAAAATTCTGAGATAATGCCTTCATGACACACATTTGTCTAGATTCCCAGCTTTCTTGAATCCAGAGTCTTACATTCATGGAATAAATGAAACAAAGTTTTCTAATTCCTAAGATATATAAACATTTGAAATTTTAAGTATAGTGGCAAAATACGTATTATACGATTACCTACCTTGCGCATACTAGAGCTGTAAAAAAAAAACAGAACAAAAACAAAAATTATTCATTGTCAATATATTGGAACACTTACATGACTGGACACTTTCTACACAGTCCTCACATGTGATATATAAAAATTTCCACGTACTAGTTTCAGGTTAAAAATAACAAAAAGGTAATTACCAAAAATGGTAGTTAGCTTAATATCTTAAAACCATCATAGTACATTAAGCATAGAAAACATGCATGGGCAACAGTTAAAATTTGTTATGATACTTCTTTCTTCTCCAGGCTGAGGAGCCCAAAATCTTCAAACTTATCCCCCTACATAATCTTTCACAACATTTGAAACTTTTGATTATTTTGTAATACTTCTCTTTGATCTATGTGATCACATAAGTTTTACAGTCCAGAACTCAATTCTGGAGAGGTGTTTTGGCAGCATTTATAAATGTGGGAGAATGATCATGTCAACATTTAATTCTAGGTCTGTGAAGCCTTGAAAGGGAGTGACTGTGTGTGTGTGTGTGTGTGTGTGTGTGTGTGTTAAACGTTTTATGTTAACTAACCTTTAATACTATGTTTTATAGGCATACATATCATTCCCATTATTTTTAAAGTAAACTAAATAGAAAATTATACCTACCAGTAGTAGAGACCAAACAATTTTGTTCTGATTCTTGTGATGTTTTTGAGAGAATGGGTATATTAATTTCTTGATTCCTTATATTTATCAGGCTATCTCATATTACAAATAGGTATGTACAAAGCCAGTGGTTAATTCTCTTACTTTTTAATGTGTAAGCTGTACAACTAATTGTGGTTTAAAACAGGGGCCCCCAACCCCTGGGTCTTGGGCCAGTATTGGTCTGTGATCTGTAGGGAACCTGGCTGCACAGAAAGAGGTGAGAGTAGCAGGTGAGGAAGCACAGTTTCGTCTGTATTTACAGTTGCTCCCCATTGCTCACATTACTGCCTGAGCTCTGCTTCCTGTCCGATCAGTGCCAGCATTAGACTCTCATAAAAGTGTGAACCTTATTGTGAATTGCACATGCACCACACCACTGCCCTGCTCCCTCAGTCCTTCACTCTATCTGTGTAAACTTAGTCTTTCACAAAACTGGTCCTGGGCACTGAAGAGGTTGGGAACCACTGGTTTAAAATACATAATAATCATCTCATCATTTTCTTAGTACTATTGTCTTTGTGTACCTGCTGATCTTAAAAAGCCATAGGAATCACAGCATTTTCCCCCACAGCACAGATCTACATTACCTTTGCCATTATAGGCCTACTATCCTTGCAACATAAATAAATTGATTCCCATACACATAAAAAAAGCCCTCCCGAGAATACTGATAATTCCCAAAGTAATATCTGATGAAAACCAGTGACACAGAATGGTATTTTTGTGTTTACATTGAGTTCAGTAACAGCTGAGACTGCTGTTTCCAAATGAATTTTCTTATTTTATAACTTATTGCAACCAATTTTATATCTACACTAATTTGTTCATCTGGTTTTAGCTTTGTTCAAATACGGTGAATGGTATATTTTATTTTGACATGGGCTATTTAGCTGTGCTCAGAGAAAGCCATTCACAAGTAGTGTTATATGTCAACCATTTTATAGATATATTTGTATATATGTAGTCACAAAGAAATGAAATAAAATATGAGAATTATAACTAAAATGCATCACATTAATTCTATGTGACAAGCTCTGCTATAAGTGACTTATAGAAAACAGTTCAGGCTTTCCTTACAGTAGCCATTGGAAACAGATAATATTATTATCCTTTTTTCATATATAAGGCAATGGAAAAAGAGGAATTAAATAAACTGTCTCAAGCTATAAGGTTGGTAAGCTGCATGTTTGCAATATTAATATAGGCAGATTGGCTAAGGTAGTGCAATATATTTCTTTAGCATATCCCCTACTGATGTCCATAAACATTCTATATAGAACCAGGCATAATTGGCCCTTTAAACATCTATGCCTCCACTCTCTTCAAATTTGACATTTTAAATATTCAATAATATCTTAATTGAAGTGTGTGAAAAATTAAAAGAAAACATTTGTTAATATTTTTGAAATACTGTGGCCATTTGCAAAATACATATGAGGTGCAATTTAGTAATAATAGTATATGATCAATTTCAAGTTTAAGTACCTAAGAAGAGTTAACTATAATTTGAATTTGCTTGCTCTACAGAATTTGGATCACCTAAAACAATTATAAAATACTTTACTTCATAGAAAATGATAGAACATCACAAGACTACATTAAAAACAAGTTTAAATACATGTACTCATGCACATATATAAATATATATCTAAGTATATATTAGTCAGGGCTAGTTCATTTAAAAGTATAAGGCACATTGTTTCATCTAGATTAAGTAAAGGAGTAGACTGTATTGTTTTGCACCTTAAAATCATAAAGTCAGATATGACGTGTGTGTGTGTGTGTGTGTGTGTGTATATACATGGAGAGAGACTTATTTTAATTTTCATCTGCATTTTCCCATAAAAAAAAAAGAGTTCTGTGATAGTGGATATATTTTTTTAAATCTTTTTTAGTTACTGTTGTGTTCCTAGTGTAGTAAAAACACTATCATAAAGTTGATACTCAAAATATTTATTGAATAAATGAATAAATTCTCTCTATAAAGTACCAGAAAGATGCACAGAGAATTAGAAAAAATATGACTATCCCAGGTTAAGTAATTTATCTTTCCCTATGATCAGGAAAAAGCAGGTGCTATTACTAAAAGGTAAGGCAGAAGTGAGACCTAAGGGCAAAATCCATAAAAACAAGCAAACGGGCAAGTAAACAATAAACAAAAGAGAATAGCTCTCATAGCTGTCTCTTTGGAATTGAATTTCATAGAATTTTTATATATTTCCAAAAAAATATCCCATCTCACATAAAATAACAGACCCACATGAAACTAAATATTTCCCTTCTGTCACCAAAGAATATGCCCATGATTAGCTACAGTGAATTACCCTGGGTAGAGATCCCCTGGAGGAACAGACTTCTAGTCTGTCATATTTAAATGGGTTTTGTGATACCTTCAATGAATCTGGACATGGCTGGCTAATGTCTTGATGACAATACACAACTGACTTCTGAGAAAACGACAAGTAGTATTACATAAACCTGGATTAGTTACTTCATGTAAGAAGCAAAGTTTGTTTCCTGGAAAACTAACAATCAAGTAAGATCTTATGCAAGGTTTAGCATATGGCTTACATATAATCAGCCAATTAGCATCCCTCAGAGACCTTGCTTTCTAAACATGAAACAAAATTTTTTTTCTGCTTTCAGAAAACATACTTTTTTTCCCACCCTTCACTCTTCACTCATATAGCTGAACCTGAGTTTTCTGCTTTACAGTAAATCTTTTTCTCAGCCCAGGGTCTTGGACCCACCATCGTTTTTTTTTGTTTGTTTGTTTTTTTTCATGGCAAGCTATGAAATAAGTGACAAAACTGTCCAACTCTCAACCAATGCAAACACACTCACAATAAAATTTCTATATATAAAATAGAGAAACAGGAAGCAATATACAGTGGTCACCAGCAAAAAGCATATGCCATGCACTGGCAGTAAGAGGTGTGAGTGTATAACCACTTTTTTAATTGTGTTCCTGGAGAAGGAGAGAGCCCCTATAGTGATGATTCTCGTTTGCTGGTTAGAGTGTTATTTTATGGACTGTCTGAATGACAGTAAATAGAGAAACAGATTCTTATTTTGAATGTGGTCCTATTTAGATGCCTATTTCCTATTGGACTAGTTATAAGCCCAGGGAATGCCTTAAAGGTTAGAAAGTATTGGGCTCCTTTTTTCTAGAATTTGGCTTTTTTAATACTGGCTCATTAACACCCTAGTTATCTGGCTACCATTTTTGATATAAAGGACTCCACTGCGTTGTAGACTTCCTGTTAAGGCAGTCATACTTACGCCTTGACATTGAACTTTTGGTTTCGTTCTTTTCAACCTATCCCTGAGAACAATGGCCTTTGCCTACATCTCTACCTTAGACCAATATGAAAAAGCACATTCTTTTGAGATGCAATGCTAATTAGCTTTTTACAGGGCATTCTAAATGTATTTGCTTTATTGGGAGAAAAAATTCAAAAGGAAAATTTTAAGAATAAGTCTGGAAGAACTAGAGTTACCTCCATCTCTCTAGCTTTCTCAAATACTACCATTTCTAGTCTGCCCACTTGTCAGCTGTCTAGAGACATCGACCACAGGCATTAAAGAGACTTCCTTAAAAGAACTATATGACTCTATTATTTTTGCTTTCAGAGGGACTTTTTAATTTGAAGTCTATTATATTCTTGTAGTACATTATTGCAGCTCACAAAAAGTAGCAAACAAAATTCAATAACATGGGAAAGCTGGGATGTCTCAGCAGGTAAAGCGTTCGCTTTGAAGCCCCAAGGACCAAGGATCGAATCCCGGCCCGGCCCAGGCGGACCCACATACTGAACTGGGGTGTGCCCCCAGTTCAGTTCTTGCCAGGACCTATGCGGAGGCTCCCAGCTCAGTTCCTGCCCTGCGCAGCCCTGTGCCCACCTGTGGAATGAAACTATATGGAAAACTAATGTCAACTATGGAGACTACTCTGGGCCCTCCCCTTTCTCTCTCTCTGTGTCTCTGTTTCTCTCTGTCAAAAATAAGTAAAATAAATTGAAGAAAAAATTCAGTAACCATAAATTTCTCTACCAAGTCTTCCAAACATACATCTTTTAAAAAAATGATGTGTAATAATGACATACATAAATCTATAAAACTATACAAAAAGAAAAAAGAACTGAAGAAATAAAGAGAAAAGCCATACACATAGATGAGAATATTTAATATTATAAAGGCTCCCATTTTTCCCATAGCAATTTATAAATTCAACACAGATCAAATTTTAAAGAAATTGTAAAGCTGACTCCAAACATCACCTGGAAGATAAAATATTAAGAATATCCAAAATATCATGAAAAAGAAGAATGGTAGAGGAACAGTAATACTAAGTATAAATATTTATATAAAATATAAAAACACATCTCAACTCAAAATATACAGTAATTAAAACAATTTGTATCAATTGAAAGCAAGGCAAAGAAATACATAATAAAAAAAACAAACAAAAATACAGATGAGCACATATATTTAATATATGACAAAAGTGAAATTTCTAAGACATAGGACAAACTAACAAATACTATTAGAGTTGTCTATATAAATGAAAAAATAAAATTTGAGATCCATTGTATGCATAAATATAATTCTAGCTGCTTTAAATAGCTAGAAGTACTTTTAAAGTAGTATGAAAGAAGGGAGGAAAGGTAAAGCCTATACAGTCACTGATTGGAGCTTTTTAAAAACCAAATACACATACAAATAATTAAAAACAAAGCCTTGTTAAAAAATACTTTTTATATAGCAAGGCGTCTATCATTCTAATTCAGTATCTTGCATCTCTTAGTGCCTCAAATTAACCAGTTTCACATCTTAGAGTCTGTCTCTTATAATATTTCTCATGCTTTTGTACCACTGGAAGGGAAACAGAGCATGGAGACATTACTAAGAATTACAGACTTCAAAGGCTAAAACATTGTTAGAGTTATTTTTTCTGTTTCTAATGTCTGCTTATCCCTTTGTGTCAGCATCTTTTTTTCTCTTACTTTGGATATCTTATTCTTTATGCCAACAAACAAGAAAATGTGCAATTCTATGTTTTATCTATATATCATGTTGATCCTAGATAATACAAGTTTATTTTCCCATATTTTATACAACATGCCTGGGAAGATCTCAGATTTGCCTAATTCAGAGCAATTGTCTGTACCTTAATTTATAAGTGAGACCTGGTATTCAAGTATATGAGAGAATATATAGATACATATACACATACATATACATGTATGTGTGTGTATAAAAAAAAAATATATATATATATATATATATATATATATATAAAATTTAACTGTAGCCTAAATAATGCTGTGTAAAAAATAAAGCCATAAAATCTCAATAAATAGTAACATTTTATTTAGATTGTAAGTCTGAAGGCCAGCTCATCTGGTCTGCTCAGGTCAACTCTGCTCCCACATAGCTCTTTTCCTCCATCTAGCCTAGTTGCACTTTTCATAGTGATCATACAAGGAGAGAGACACAACATGGCAAGAAGAAGCATTCAAGTCTCTTTAGGCCTAGGTTTCACTCTAGTACACTATCCTTCTGTCTTGTTTAATTAATCAAAGCAATTCAAATGGCCAACATTGTTAGAGCTCTTCTAACAAATTTAAGGGATGAAGAAGTAAAAACTACAGCCCTTCTTCTAGATCTCTTTGGCACAGGGAGGAATAAAAAAAAATGGCACCTATATACCATACACTGCAGGGAACAATAAATTATTGGACTTAGATTCATGATTGCCCCTGTGGTCTTGTGATTCTGTAACCAAAAGACAGAAGAAAGAGGAGCTTGTGCAGTTAATACTAACAGGACCACATACCAAACTATATATGTAAACATAAAAGAAAGATTCTTTTAGTTTTATAGACAGGTTTAACAACACTCACATGAAATCTTTAAAGAGAGACACTTTCATTATTAATATGTACAGAGGTGCACCGCTGCCTCATTCTCAAGTTACCTCTTTCTTAGACGTTAGTGTGTACTTACTCTGAGGTATTAGACATGAGTAAACAGCAAATACGTAACCTGCTGCAGAGAACATATTGAAAAATATTACCTAGAAAGTGTCAAGGGTTTACATATCTATTGAACTAACTGAAACTACAAGTTACTTTCTCACTGGAAAAGAAGTAGTACAAACTCATCTACTACAAAGCTTGCAGAGAATACAGATGAACAAGACAGCATACTTAGAAAGCTGTCTTATCACAAAGTTGGGGGAAAAAAGTCTCATTCCTCAATTATCATTAGTTTTCACCTTTTTTTTAAAGATTTATTTTATTGTTTTTGACAGAGACAGAGAGAAGGGGAAGGGCGCACATCAGTCTCCATGGTTGTACATCATCAGTTTTTGGCATGGCTTCATTTCACACAGGTGGGCAGGAGCCATGTAGGGTGGAAACTGTGCAAGGGCTTCCTGCACGGGAGGCACACCCCCTCAAGCCAAAGGCCAAACTGGGCAGGGGGTGGGGCGGGCAAGAACTAAACTTGGGGCCTCCCATATTGGAAGCACACCCCAGCTCAGCATATGGGTCTGCACAGGCTGGGGCCAGGATTTGATCCTCAGTCCCTGGGCTGCAAAGTGAGCATTTAACCCGATGAGCCATCCCAGCTTCCCCCAGTTTTAACTTTTGTTTTACTATATCAAGCTTTATGTAATAATAGAATATAATAAATTTTAACCAACTGTATGTCATTATTTTTATGTGTGACAAATAGACAATCAATAAACATTTTCTCAATGAATGCATAAAGCAATGTAGAGAGAATATCCTTAAAATGTTAATAAAGACCTAACATAAAAAATTAACTCCTAAATAGAACTGTAAGGGATAGAACAGTATAAGATTAACAAATAAGTATTAAGACACCTTAGGAAAATACAAAGAAATATATGTATTATACTTCCTTAATGTAAAGGGCTCAGAGTTAACATCAGTTTCTGTTGTATAACAACAGTTTGAAAAAAAAAATAGGCATATATTCTTAAATAATCTCTTACAATGTTTACAGTTTTTATTAATTTTAAATATATAATTATTTTGTTATATCTTGTGATATAAAAATGTAAAGGTCTCCACCATTTATTAATTTTTTTAAGATTTAATTTTTATTGTTTGTGATACAGAAAGAGGAACAGAGTGAGACAGAGAGAAGGGGGAGAGCTCAGAGCAGTCTCCACAGTTGCACATCACTTTTCTACATAGTTTAATTCCATACAATTTAACAGGGGCTTCTCAAGGCAGAACCTAGCTGCAGGCCTTCAACCTGGGGTAAGAGTTGAACAGGGTGCCTCCCAGATAGGAGGCTCACCCCAGTGAGAACCAAACTAGGACACACTTCAGTTCATCATATGGGTTTGCACTGGGTGGGGCTGGGCTGTGATCCTCAGACCCCAGGGCTATAAGACAAAGGCTCAACCTGCTGAGACATCCTGGAATCCCCTCCTTTATTCTTATTGAGTTTTTAGCCCAGTTAGAAACAAATAGTACTGACTCTGCAGCCAGGCTGGCTGACTTTCTTTCATCATTCTACAACTGACTACCTGTGTAAAATCAGTTAAGTTACTTAAATTTTCTGTGATTTATGATAGTTTGTCATTTGAAAAATGTGTACCTACCAAAAACATCTATGAGGGCAAAACAAGTAAGATAAAACTTAGATGTTACCTGATAAATTATGAGAATTAAATAAATCATAGTCAAAATTAGTGTCATCATTATTAGCAATAATATGAAGATTTTTATATTGAGAGTGGAAATAAAAGGAAGAATAAAAGAAAGTTCTCTTGCCTCTGGTAGAAATTAAGTCTTGCATAGCTTATTATCAGACAGACATGCAATAAACAGAAAAATGCTCTTAGTTATAATTTCTTACCAGGTGTTTACAAACCTATATATGCAACAAATTGTCAAATTAAAATACTCTGTACCCTTTCTAGAACCTCTTGTCATTTATCTACATAAACAACCCCGTGTTGAATTAATGATTCAAATTTTTGCTTTTTTGCTTTGAATATATTTTTTTCTTTTTATTGTTAAATTTATTGGGGTGACATTGATTGGTAACAATTAGATAGTTTCCAGATGTACAAATCTATATCACATCACCTATGCATTGCATTATTTGCCCACCACCCAAAATCAGCTTTAATTCCATCACCGTATATCTGGAGCATCAGCTTTACTTCCATCACCGTATATCTGGAGCCCACTCTCATCCCCCCCCAACACACACACTCTTTCTTCCCTTCCCCCCTTCACTCAGGTAGTCACCAAACTATTGAGTGTGACTGGATAAAGAAGTTATGGTACATTTACACAATGGAATACTACTCAAAAAAATTTTAATGGCAAAAATGCCCCAAGTTCTTTGACATGCTTTCCTATAAAGAAAGGAAATATAGCAACCACATATATAATGTTTGATACTTCATTTCTCTTTTCTGAGTTTTATATAAGACATAGAATAGTTAACACACACTGTGTATATCAAGGTCTGACAATTAAGTTTGTGAGCTCATTCAATTAATAGAAAAAGTGATACATACTTCATTGCTGAATATTGCTACAGTCACCTTTGAAGTATTCCCCTTGGGAAGCTATGGACTGATGCCTGCACCTAAAGCACTCTCCGAAGCAATTTTGGAAAGCTCTTTCTGGCGTGACCATCAGAGCTACGATTGTTTTATCCCTGATGTCTTGAATTATCAAAATATCTTCCTTTCAATTTTTATTTATCTTTGGGTAAAGAAAAAAGTCAACAGGGGTCATGTCTGATGAGTAGGGAGGGTATTACCACACAATTGTTTGTTTACTGGCTAAACACTGCCTCATAGACAGTGTTGTGTGAGCTGGTGCATTGTCCCAATGCAAGAGCCATGAATTGTTGAAATTTCAGGTCACTTTCATCTAACGTTTTTATGAAGTACTTTTAGAATTTCCAAATAGTCAACTTGATTGACTGCCCATTTGGTACAAATTTATAATAAACAATTTCCATATTCTCAAAAAAGTTTAGCAACATCTTTTTGATTCTTGATTTGGACTGATGAAACTTTTTTGGTCATGGAGAATTGGCTGACTTCAACTGTGTACTCGAACATTTTGTTTCAGGGTTGTATTGCTAGCCCCATGTTTCATCACCAGTGATAACACAGCCCAAAACATTGTCTTGCCTCTTCAAAAGGTCTTAAGAAACTTTGACTCTCCTTTGCTTTTGTTCATCAGTAAGCTTCGTTGACACCACTTTTGCACACACCTCTCTCAATACAAGATTTTCAGTAAAGATTTTTCTGTTTCTCTATTGATGTTTACTTGGTCTGTTATATCTCTCACACTCAGCCAATGATTTGGATGCACAATTTGATGGATTTTTGCAGTGTTTCAGTTCTGCTCATTACTGGCCACTTAGACTTCTCTTCATCAATGATACTTTCTGAGGAGAGCCTCAGGAGAATGTTTAATCTATGTGTACACTGCTATTCTCTTTGTGGCATTATTCACACAAGCTTCGACTACAAGTTCTTGATTTCACTTCCACTTATGCCAAGTTTAATGAGAAATTGAATGTTTGTTTGTTGCTCTAATTCAAGCTCACAAAGGCACACAAAAACATGCAACAATAGTGAAAGGCAATTAGAAAGACACCACCACATGTCAACACAAACACAGCTGTGAGACACTAATGTACCATGGTAATGAAACCTTACCAAGTTGTTTGTACAGTAAGTACACAGTGGCAAGTTCATACACTTCATTGTCAGACCTTGTGTATTCATGATTTCTATACATAAACAACTGTCTACACAAGGTTCTACATTATCTGCCACCGTATCTTCAAAACTCTGTTTCTCTCATTGAATAAATTTAATTCCAAGTTGGCGTTTTGGGATTATTTTTTGCATAGATATTTGTACTGCTCCCACTACCTAGAATATTTCTTCTCCTGATGCCTTCCTAACATTAGTGTTCAAATTAAATGCATCTTCCTCAGGTGAGATTTCTCTATTAGTACATTGGTACATATTAGTATAAAATATATGGAATGTAAGTTAACTTCACTTCAAATCAGATTGATTTTAAATAATAAGAAATATATTTTACATGAAAACAAATCTTCATATACAGATAGATTTCATACTTGTTTGATGAAGTGGCTTAATGATACCAGTAGAAATCTATGTTGTCTTTCTCATCATTCTACTGTTAACCAACTCACTTCATCTTTACTTGTTTCTGTCATGGTTACAAAATGGTTTCAAGTAAAATGTTTTTCTGTTTACCTCACTACTTGTAAGACAATTAATTTTTCAACCTTTCACTCATCCATAAATAAAGTTTCTTTTTTTTCTACCTGATCAAACAAACTTTGGTCAGGTGGCTACCATGGTACTTATGCAATCACCAAAAAGGTAGGTGTGTTCTGAATGACAACGGTTAAGTGAGACTCATGCTGGACCTCTGAAGTGAATAATTTTCCCTTATGACCAGTTTTTTCATGGTACCATGGGGTTGGAAAATAATGTTCTGATTATATTCACAGGAAACTGAAAAATATCAGCCAATTTTTGTTATAATACACTTCTACCTATTCTTTATTTTAGGTTCTTCATACCACTTATTAATATTTTTATTTATTTTATTTATTATCTATATTGCCCACTAATTATAAGCCTTGTGAAAAGAAGAAAAAGATGAGGGCTATCTGGAAAAAAATCCAGCCATTGTCAGTATAATAAGAATCATTGGGATGACAGCATGAGAGGAGAACCCCAATACCTACCTGGGAAGGGACTTATGAACAAAGGGGAATCCACAGGAAAAACACGAGAAGCACCCTCAACTGAGAGAACCACAGAATGCCGAACAACACCCAAAAGTTAGAGGAAAAAGGGGGGAGAGGGAAGGGGAAGGAGCAGTTAGAGGACAGGGATGTGGAGCATGGCCCGAGGCTGGCAAAAAGAAAGGGGATTGAGGGACTACAATCAAAGTGGAGCTAGATCAAGGGTGGGCTGGAAGCCGAGACCTAAGGAGAGTGGACTGTGGACAATTTAACATCCAAACTCAAGAGGCAGTACGTGGTGCCCTAATCAGATCACGGAGCCTGAGGTGGAATAGGGACTGTGGCACAGGGCAGCTGCACTTCCCAGGTGGGTGGGGAGAGAGCAGAGCACCAGCCCACAGCAGCTCGGCACCCCTGGTTTACAGAGGAGACACAGCTGAGTTCTTAGAGTTGACTGTGAAGGAGCACCTTTTGAAAACAGGGCTCTTGGATTGAGGGCAGTGGATGGATGGAGGACTGAGGGAACCAGCAGAGCTGCCAGCCTCAGCCCCAGGGCTCATTCTCTAGGCCAGGGAGGCTGCACGCTCAGCTGCATTGGACGCGTTTAAAGTAAAAACAACTTTACCTGACAGAGGTCTTTAGGACCCAGTGGAGCCAACAGCCAAGCTACCTCTGCCACACTACTGACCGGGCCACAGCTGCACCCCTATCTGCACAGCCTACCAGGCCTCTGCCAAGTCCCCACCTGTACCACCACTGCACTGCCACCGAGCTGCCACCGCCCAGCTGAAATGCAGCTCAAGCCACTGCCGCTGCACCACTGACTGGGCCACATCTCTGCCCCTGCTCGCACAGCCGACTGGCCCCTGCCAAGCCCCAGCCCACAAAACCACCACACCGCCGCTTGGCAGGCTGGCTCACAGATGCGATTAAAGTGAAAGGAGCCAATCAGAGGGGAGAAAGACCCAAGCTACTGTGCCTCCTGCCCACACTGAACCACCAGTGCCCCTGCTGAGAGAGGAATCTGTTATTGTGTCTCAAGCCCACCCTAGCTTCTACTCACACACCCCCACCCCTTGCCCACACCTTCACTACCCTGCCTTCTAACAGCTAAGACAGTAATCTGAAAAGCAACCCCAGGACACAGAAACTGACTGCTTCATCCAACCCTCTCCCAAAAACTCCTCCTCCCACAACTGAGCCCATAAGAAAAAATAAAGAGAAGCCCATATGATAGGCAACCCCCCAGAGGAAAAACATACTCATGCGTAAAGCAAAAAGAACCACATCAAACACAATGCATACCTCAGAATCCAAAGCCCCTCCAGAGATCAGGGGCATTCTTTAGTAAAGGAGCTTGCATACTTGGAATCAAATCTAAGTGAAACAGAATTCAGGGCAGCAATAATCAAGACACTCAGAGAGCTCACTCAATGCTGGCAAAGTACCCAGACACAGATAAATGACCACAACAAGAAATTCTCTGAGCAAAATGAGTAATTTACCAATAAAATCGAGAAGTTAGAGTAGAACCAAAAGGAACTCCTCTAAATGAAAGGCACCATGGGAGAGCTGAAAAAAGAATTGACCAGCATAGGAAACAGGGCTGACCAGCTGGAAAAAAGAATGAATGAAATCGAGGATAGAAACATGGAAATTTCACAGAGGGAAGAAGAAAGGAAAATGAGAATCAAGAGAAATGAAAGAGCCCTACAAGAACTCTCTGATTCCATCAGAAAAAAACAATATTAGAATCATAGGGACACCAGAAGGAAATGAGATGAAATCTCCTCAGAGTCCACTAAAACAAATAGTGGATGACAATTTTCCTAACTATGGAAAGAACTAGAACCCCAAATTCAAAAGGAAAACAGGAGTCCTAGCTAACAAGACCCTAGCAGACCTTCTCCAAGGAACATTGTTCTGAAGATGACAAAAACCAAAGACAAAGAAAGAATATTCAAAGCTGCCAGGGAAAAACAAAATATAACTTTCAAAGGAAAACTATCAGGCTGTCACCAGACTTCTCAACAGAAACTCTGCAAGCCAGGAGGGAATGGAGCCCAATCTTCAAAATATTAAAAGAGAGAAATTTTCAGCCAAGAATTAACTATCCAGCAAAATTAACCTTTAGATATGAAAGAGGAATTAAGGCCTTTTCAGATACACAGAAGCTGAGAGAATTCTCCAGCTCAAAACCGGCACTCCAAGAAATACTGAAGGAGGCTATTTGGCCTGAATCAAGAAATCAAAATAAATGGAGAAAAGTTGGGACAACAACAAAAAAAATAAAAAAGAAAGAAGAAATAGATACAGGATATCCTCATATATCAATCATCACCCTGAATGTAAATGGACTGAATTCACCAATGAAGAGGCACAGGGTAGCAGACTGGATTAAAAAACAAAATTCAACCATATGCTGCATACAAGAGACACACCTCATCCACAAACACAAACATAGACTCAGGGTAAAAGGATGGAAAGCAATACTCCAGGCAAATGGCAGTCAGAGAAAAGCTGGAGTGGCCACACTGATTTCTGATGAAATAGACATCAGGATAAAAAAAACAACAATAAGACATAAAGATGGACATTTTATTTTGATAAAAGGGACAATACATCAAGAAAATATGACACTCATCAATATATATGCCCCCAATCAGGAAGCACCAACATTTATAAAGCAACTAGTAACAGATCTAATAGAGAATTTTACAAAAATACAATTATAGTAGGGGATCTAAACACCCCCCTGACAACATTGGACAGATCATCCAAGCAGAAACTAAATAAAGAGATT
>PVKE010024587.1:0-23683 GCA_004027555.1 Craseonycteris thonglongyai | reverse complement strand
GTGTCTGATATATCTGTTGACTTGTCAAATTGCAGAGAGAAGCAGTCACATATTTCCAAGTCAGTCTTTAACTGAGTTTGCAAGTCTTTTGAAATTGCATGTATTCTTCTTGTGACTGTGTTATTTGACAACTGTAGGTCTTGTATCACCGACATAATCTCACGCTTGTTAGAATATTCCTCAAACAAACAATCGGCAGTGTCAGAAATGCTTCTTTGAACAATTCACCATCCTGGAAAGGTTTTTTCTTCTTTGCAAGCATGTGAGAAATTTTGAAAGAAGCAATGGTTGCCTTTTTAGATTTTCCCACATGTCTAGTGAAAACAGTCTGTTGACTAGTTCAACTTAATTTTAATTGATTTATTTTTTCTTTCTTACTTCAGATTTAAGTGGATAATTCATATCAAAAGTGGTATGACTTGTCTGAAAGTGACATTCAACATGTTTTTTCGGCACTGCAATACTGCTGCCACACAACAGGCAAGCACATTTACCTTTTAAATTCATGAAACAATATGATTCCTCCCAGTCTGTGTTAAAATTATAGGTTCGTTTTCTCTTATTTGGTCCACTCATTTTAGGACTAAAAAAATAAAAATAAAAATAGTTATAGAACTATAATATCATATCAAATTGCCACCATAATAATAGATGACCTACCTCGCTTTGAGTTCATTGAAAATCGAATATATCAAAACACTGTGATCCTAGCTAACCATCACTACCCGATCGGTCCAGCAAGCCCAATCAAAATGGCAACTTCGTGTCTCCCAGTTGGGTGGAGGAGAGTTTAAAGAGTGCAGCGGCTCAACAAGATGCGACATGTACAAAGGCGAAAGCTAAGGAAAAACTTATACATACGATATCGCAAACATACCAACGAATATAATAAACCTGTGTAGATACTCAAACAATATTTTAAAATTCTAACAAATGTATAAAAATAAATTATAGTTTTACTTAGTGTTTATGAAAAACTTCTGATGCCGTCAAATAATGGCGGGCGCACACAAATCAGGCCGCGGGCGCCATGGCGCCCATGGGCACAGGGTTGGGAATCCCTGCTCTAGGGCATATGAGTGGGGAGAAATAATAGTATGGTTTTATAGAAGACACGTGAGAGCTGTGCACAACACTACAATTTCCCTTCTCACCTCAAACTGTTCGGCATAATGCAAACGAATGGTTGAAATACAACTGTGCTTCTGTAATGTATACCTCATGAATCAACAAGTTATGTTTAACAAACATTTCTATTATTTGCCACTAGCATCGCTATGCGTCCTGAGGACATAAAGACTTGAAAGTGGTTGATATTGCTTTACTCACGAATTTGAGAGACTATAAGCCTTTTCTATGCACATTATGTTGTTTATCATCATAAAACCTCCTGAGTGTTTAAGGAAAGCATCTACCTGTTACTCATGCTTGCTTCATGATATACATGTTTTGATTTTATTGCCCTATTTTGGCAGGTGGCTTGCTAGAAAATGGAAGGCAGCTGAATCAGAACTCTGTTTCTTGTCTCTTCTGGGGTCTGGTCTAACACAAAATGGATCATTAAGTCAAAAGGGAAACTTAGTACAAGTCTAGATTTATTACAACTGGATTTTCCTACAGTGTGGATTTCAGAGAAATAAGTGCAGGCAATTCAAGCATGCTGAAATGTCCAAAGCTCTCTGTTAGCCTGAAAAATAGTAGAGATATAAAGAAGGTCATTTTGAAGACAGACTTTTCTCTTCAATACACATTTCTTAAGGAATACATTTTTTTTTTTCCTCAGGGAAGTTAAGAGCTTGATGAAGAAAGATACCTGCTGTACTGTCTGCAGGGAAACTTGCTGCTTTGCTCTCTGAGAATGGGTTCACTTCTTGACCAGGGCCAGAAACTTAAGTTTAAAAGGCTAAGTTAAAAGGGCATCAATTTATTGCCATTACTTTCAAAAAAAGGTGTAAAATGAATGGCAAAGTGCCTAACTTTGAAAGCCAATTATTAAAAATGGATTCCCAATAAGGCACAGCTCTTTCTTTCCAAAAGGTACACATACATTGTGGTGGAGACAAACACTTCCATACTATTTGGGACCAAATGTGACAAACTGACCCATATGGTACAAGAAATGGGCTAGGGAAGTGCAAGGAAGCTATTTAATTGCAGAACTGGGACACTTCCGGAAGATGGAGGTAGGGACAGACCTTAAAGGCTGGATTCCATAGAGTGACCACAGAGAGGAAATTCAAGGCAAAGGGCATGGGTAACATTGAAAAAAATCAGAGAATGTCTTTATTTTACATTTTAAATATATATTTATTTATTTATTTTTGACAGAGAGAGAGAGAGAGAGAGAGAGAGAGAGACAGAGAGACAGAGAGAGAACTGAACTGGGGGAGCTCCCAGTTCAGCACATGGTTCCGCACGGTCCGGGGCCGGGATTTGATCCCCGGTCCCTGGCGCTACAAAGTGAGCGCTCAACCCACTGAGCCGTCCCGGCCTCCCCTATTTTACATTTTAAACAGTCAGATTTTATACTTGGAAAGGACATTGGAGTTAATTTTATTTTATGAGTCTTTGAGTCACATTTCTTGTTACCTTAGATATACCGGTACAAGTGTTTCTAGGAAGTAGAGATAAAGGGAGGATGTTTTGCTATAAAAATTAAATTTCAGTGCTAGTAGTCATTTCTAATTGCTCAATTTTGACCAACAACAAGATAGCTTCTTGGAAGAGGCATGTGATATCCATTTTGTCAAAAACCATCTTGCTTGGGAGACATAATGCAGGAGTCTTAACTTGCATCCCAATAGACTGTACCTTCTGATACTACTACCATATATCTTTTAATATGGAAAGCTTGTGTCAATCTTTGCAAATTAAAAATACATCATCTAAGTTTTGGAGTATCAGACATTAATTTTTCTATTCAATAAATTGTTTCAACATATGCATAATAAGCTTCTGCTATATGCCAGGAACTGTTTCTATGCATGAGAAACAAAAGGAAACAGAGCAGAATCCTCACTTCATGAAGTGTGGATTCTACCAAAAGTTTTAACAACTTACTATTATTAACACAGTAGGCTAACCATTAACCAGAACTCAAGCAACCAGCACTTCCAGGCAAACAACAAAATATCGAAGAAGTACTACTACATTTATCCGGCATAGGTGTCTGTTAACTGAGAGTCTATCTATAATTATCCAGCATCAACCAATCCCCATGAATGCCAGTTAACTGAGAGTCTACTATATTTACATTACCATTATCATCAATGTGAACAGTCCAAATGTGTTTGTAATTGAAAGAAAATACAGGAACATCATTAAGAATGTACTCGAATGCTCTAGTACTAAACTGTCAGTATTTAAATCTTGTCAATACTCACTATTGGCTGAATGGCCACATGAAAAGAACTTAAACATCCTATGCCTCAATTTCCTCATTTGTAAAACTAAGGAACTATTATACAGAGTTCATAGTGTTGTTTTGAAGGATAAAATGAGATACTGTATTTTCCGGTGTATAAGACGACCGGGCGTATAAGACGACCCCCTAATTTTACAGTTAAAACATAGGTTTAGGCCTATATTCGCTGTATAAGACTACCCCCCACTTCCAAGGCTGTAGTGTTATACAGCGAATATAGGCCTAAACCTATGTTTTAGCTGTAAAATTAGGAGGTCGTCTTATATGCCCGGTCATCTTATACGCCGGAAAATACGGTAATACATGTAACCATTAGAATACCAAAATGTATCTATAGATCATTATTATGTTGTCATTGTCCTTCTTTTATTTTATTTTTTATATTTTTATTTTTTATTTTTAAATTTATTGGGTGAAATTTATTACATACGTTCAAGGTGTACAATTCTACAGTACTTTGTCTATGTGTTACATTATGTGTTCACCACCCAGAGTCAGCTTTCTTTCCATCACCATATATTGTATTTAGTTCCTCCTCCCCACTTAGCCATGGGTAACCACTGAACTATTGACTATGTCCATGAGGTTTTGTTTACTTGTTGCTCTCAGTTTTATATTCCACATATGAGTTAAAATCATACGGTTCTTAGCTTTTTCTGTCTGGTTTATTTCACTTAACATGATGATCTCGAGTTCCATCCATGTTGTTGCAAATGGCAGTATTTCATCTTTTCGTATAGCTGAGTAATATACATATGTAAAATGTCCTTTTATCTTCCAACTTTGTGTTTACTTTATTCTAGATTTGCTTGTTCTTAGGGTAGAAGCTGAGATTATTGATTTGAGAATTTTCTTCTGCTATAAATTTCTTAAACATTGCTTCAATGGGCTCTTTCAAATAATGATTTTCTTTTTATTGGCATTCAGTTGAAATACTTTGTACTGTATTTTTCATTGTATAAGACACCCCATGTATAAAACAATCTCTACTTTTCTAATTCAATATTAAGAAATCAATACATGAGTTACTCCCCTGTATAAGACGACCCTCAATTTTTGATCTAACAATTTTAAACAAAAGTATCATCTTCTACATGGAAAAATACAGTAATTTCTGCACAAAATTCATTTTGATTACTTTTTGATCTCTGAGTACTTTAGAAATATGTTGTTTCATTTCTAAGTACTTGTCAATTTTATATATCTTTCCTTTATTGGTTTTTATTTTAATTCAGTTGTTGTCAAAGAATATACTTTGTATAATTTGAATCATGTTAAATTAGCTGAGATTTGTTTTATGGTCTAGTTCAGAAAGTATTCCATGTGTGCTTGAAAATAATGTGTATTCTGCTATGGTTTGGTAGACTGTCCTATAAAAGTCAATTAGTTAAAGTTGGTTGAGTTGTTTGGGTATTTTTACATTGTATGTATTTTCTCTTCATTTGTCCCAGAAATATTAAGAGAGGAATATTTAATTTAAAAAAATGTGGATTGGTCAATCTTTCCTTGTACTTATGTACTGGTACTTATCCTTCCTCATCCCCATCTATGGTCAAAATTATATTGGAAAAATTAACAATTTAAATGCTTATTTCTGAGGAGCAGTGCTTCTGATTTTATTAGCAAAACACTTTCAATATTTATTTTGTCTGTTCAAGGACCACAAACCATGTTTTGCTTTGCAAATGATCATCTCAAACAGCTGGGCAAAACTGTAGAAAGCTAAAATCACATTTTTGTTTGATTGAGTGTACAATTAACTTATGTTGCAATGCTTGGTCCAGAGTTATCTCTTCTGAAATCCTTACTTTAAAATAACCTTGACTATATTTATACATGATATGAAATATTATATATATATATGTATGTATATATATATAATGTATACTTATAAATAGTATATAATGTATAACTATATATACTTAGCTAGATATGAATGCATATGAACTTAATTATCTTTCACAACATGAGGGGATTCTTTCAGTGTGCAATCTCTAAACATGTATTTTTCTTCAATTGGTAACTCTCATGAGAGAAGTTTTCTTTTATTATCATCTTTTTAAAGATGGATACAGTAGCTATTTTGGGAGAAACAGTCTGTCATACCATTGAGAATTGTACTTCCTCAGTATAATGAGCAGCTTTACTTTGTTATGTGGATCAT
Source organism: Craseonycteris thonglongyai (assembly GCA_004027555.1). Classification (NCBI taxonomy): domain Eukaryota; kingdom Metazoa; phylum Chordata; class Mammalia; order Chiroptera; family Craseonycteridae; genus Craseonycteris; species Craseonycteris thonglongyai. Next base: position 18,095 of record PVKE010024587.1, on the reverse strand, counting down.
TACTTCTTTCCTGATATTGCTAGAATTCTACTGTTTTGAACTGTGTCTGTCAAGCAGCAGATTTTTCCTTTTTGTAAAATGACCCTGGAGAATTACACACAGAAGCATTCAGTCTTGTACAACCTAAATGACTTTTTAAATTTCTTCCTTGAGACTTCTGAGAAAATACATCCCCTTACCCTAGATTTCTTGAGTACCTGGAATTTTATTTCACTTGGGAATAATGGCCAACCCTTCTGCCATCCTGCCTTATCAGTGTACATGAAAGAAAGTCATCATTTCTTGGCACACACAGAAATTCCTTGTTCTCTTCATGATGCAGTAGAAGTGGCAGAGACTGCTGGCTCCTTATCTAATATGTAGTCTCTCCTTATTCTCTAATGAGAACACTAAACTTGTTCTAAACCTAATATGCCGAGCCTGAAAAGAAAATCTACATTTCCCATTCTCCCTTCATCTTTTGAACATTTCCTCCTTCTTCCTGCACTAACTTCAAGCAAGAGGTCTGGTGATAAAGCAGCTACCCTACATCCATAAGAAAGTGACCAGGTGTATTGCTGAGACTTTATACCTAATATCTCTGGAACAATGTCATTAGCTGCTTGATTGTTATTTCTACTTGGAAATTGTAACACTCTACATTATTTTTATATTATTATTTAGCTTTCATTTACATGCAACTGAATTTAGTACTTCATTACTATGGCAGATATTACAAAGGTTCCTATTACATGGGTATGGTATGACCTATGATACATTGTACATGGAATATTGTGACCGTTGACATTCTTGGACATACCATTACTTAAACGTTAAAGAAACTTTTAGGTTCATATAACTGATAAAGTTGAAAGAATGATAAGCAATCTATCTGGATACATAAAGTTTTTGCTTGTGCGGTTCTGAAATACTTGGTGTGAGCTTCATCTTTAGGCTGACACCTAGAAAACCAGTTATACTAAACTATACATATTCACACTCAATTTCCACATGAAAGAAGATAAATCTTTTTCAAATTTTTTCTCAAAGGGAAAAGGAAAGGTCCCGGTAAACCTCCTAGAGTACTAATTTATGAAGCCAGAGGATTACTGAACACAGACTGGCATTAGCCTTTCCCTGTCTCAATAAATTTCTAGCTACAGAATGGGATTAATTACAGTGGTTAGCTCAGATGAGAGGGTTTAAACTTATTTCATGACAAATGTCATCAAGCAAAAACAGATACAGTGAAACCTTAGAATCTGAACGCCCCAAAACTCGAACAACTTGAAATCCAAACAAAAAAATCAAGCAAATTTTGCCTCAGAATTTGAACGCTGTTTTGGAATCCAAATGCCAACATGTTGTTTGCGTGGGGCCAATCGACTGTGGGGCCCATAGCTTTATCTAAATGCCCACTCTTCTTGGAATGAGAATGTTTTGGAACTTGAATAGGGTTCTGGGATGGATTAATTTCTAATTACAAGACATCACTGTATTTACACTGTAAATCACGAGGTCCACATGTACGTATACCTACACAGCACAAACATGTCCTTTAAAGTAATTTTTCAAATAACCAAAATCCCACATTTTATTCCTTGTAAATGCTGGCTACATAACTTTAAATTTATTTGATAACTTACTAATAGGTCACAACTTCTGTTTATAAACTGAAGGCTTAGACTCATCAGTGTCTAATCATATGGTCAATATCACTCACAGCATTGTGACATATAATAAAGTGAGGGAAGTATTAGAGATACAACCACACTGATCCCCAATAGCTTCAAAATACCATAAAATACACATTTTTACTTACTTATTCTAGAAACTCACAAAATCTCTGTGAATTCATAACATAGGACTCTCATGTTGTTCTATCATGGAGGGAAAAAAATCTTTGATAAGGAAAGAACCCGATGGGTTATTTTAATTAAAAGAGCACCATTTGTAGAACTTTTCATGATAATGTGCCAGTAGGAAGGAAGGTTCATATACAATTAGATACATATTGAATATTGTGGTAAGCTTATCCTAAATTTTAGAAATCCAGAAAAAAAACAAAAAACAAAGAGTTTACTATCAACCTTAAAATTTAGTTTTATTCTTTGGAAGCTTATTGATTTTCCTATGTCTCATAGAAAATTACTGAATAGTATGGAAAGCTGTATGCTTTATTCTCTAAGTTTGGAATGGTTGTATCATGAACAGTCATTGAATACAGGTCAATAAATTGCGGACAATTATTGGGGGAACTTTGAACACAAATTTATGATAATATAACTTTATTTTTCCAATTTATATTAATGAAAATAAATTAATGTGCTGTGTTTATTCTGATAGCATTTTTCTAAAACCTAGTAAGCAACAACAACTTGCATGAGTTGAGTTCATGATTCAAATAAACTGAAATTTTTAGTGATTCCTTATATAAGGCAGTGTGTTCTTTGGTTTGAGTAGCAATAGGATAAACTTGGTTATATTGTGCTAGTTTAGTGATCCATAGATACCACCACAGGGTTTTCCTCAGCCAAAAAAATTCCAAATTCCTGGCCTCATCTGGGAAGGTGTTTTCTTATGGTGGCATTCCATGGACTGCCTTTTGTTCTCGGGGTCATAATTACGGACCCAAGTTTCATCACATGTAATGATCTTCTTTAAGAAATCCTTACCTTCTTTTTCAAAAGTTTCAAAATTATTGGAGTAACTCTTGCCACTCTAAAAATTCAATATCATCATGTATTTGAGCTGAATGTCTGAATACTCTTCTATTTCAATGCTCACTAGGTGAAAATTATAAGCATCTGTGTGTGCAAGGTCAAAAATGATGGGAGAGAGATACCATGTGACTACACAGAACTGCTTATATCTAGATATGCCTAATGAAACCAAAAAATATAACAGTAGAGGCAAAATTTATTAGCTCACCTTCATACTTTGAAGGTGACTGAAGTTTAACCATGTAAAAATAAACAAACAAAATTTTTATACAAGTAAATTCCAAGTTTTTGGGGTACCCCCTTATATTATAAAGTTTCAGAGTCCTATTATTTGCTATTATTTTGAAATTAGAAAATTAGGAAATTATTTTTAATCTATGATTATCTTATTACATGTACTGGAAAAAATTTTGGATCTTCCCAATTTAGTAGGTTTTCTTCCTCCCCCTTCTACTGCTAGTATTGTTTGTTTGTTTGTTTTTTCTATAAAAATTTGAGAGTGACATGCTAAATTGTGTTACGGTTGGCAAAGTTTCAATAGTCTAAAAGAAAAAACTGTACCTTAATTGCCAAAATTAACAAAAAACGAAGGCATCTTTTCTTAAGAATTTTTTTTTTTTAAGATTTATTTTTTTTATTGTTTTTGGTAGAGAGAGAGAGAGACAGAGAGACAGAGACACAGATAAGGGAGAGGGCCCAGAACAGTCTCCATAGTTGCACATAATTGGCTGAAGCACCTTTTCTGATACAGTCTTAGGTATATTAGGTGACCTAATTTGAATGATTAATTCATTTCCTCCCAAACAAGTACCTCCAGTGTTTAAGTGCAGAGGAGACTTTTGATTTTCAGATCAATGCTACACTATGTCATAGAAGGTAAATCTGTACTAATGAAAATATAATGTATTCTTGCTGTCATATATATGATATATACATACAAATAAATTATGCACATATATACTTTAAATATACTGGCTCAAAATGGGGTTATATGTGACAAATTCATGACTAATTTATTTATGAAAAGATTAAATTTATCATAAATTTATGAGAAATATAAGTTTGCAAATCAATCTACACCTACAGTAATTTCTCTCATCACTGAGACCTTTCCTACAGATTTCACTGGATATTCATCAGTTACTTAGTACTTATTAGCTGATATTCATGTTGACTCAACTTCTATGGAATTGGATTTATAATTCCTGTGGTCATGAACTAGGCTGATCAGATTTGCCATTTTAAATGAGACAGAAAACAATGATACTGTTCATTTCACACAGTATGAATGGTCAGCCTACAGACACCCTGAATTCAGCCTAGTGAGATTAGACTGACTATATATACCATTTGAAGTAGGACAGTACCATTGTATTCTGCCCCATTTAAAATGGTACATCTTGTTAGCCCATTATGAAATGAGTCTCAATATCCCATTAGATAATATACTTTGCTGGCATTAATAATTTTTACCTTGGCAATGTAGCCAAAAAAAGAATGGTAAAACTTGGTAGATTGAAAATCCTTCTGCTCCTGTCTTCCCTTCTACTTCTTCCTGCACTTAGCATGGGCAGTTTACTTAATTCCTTCTTTTAATTTTATAATTTTAAATCCCCAATGCATTTTTTCTAATATACCAAAGAATACCACAACTGAGTATAAAGGACTCTTGGAGGAAACACATCAATATAATTGTTATAGAAATGAATATAATGATAAGTCTCTCAATATATGTAAAAAAATTATTTTGGGTACCGGAAGTTAATGTTTTTGTCTTTCATACCTTATATCATTTAGTACTCCTGTGGAGCTGAGTATTTCTTTATTTGGTTCTGAACAAATGAAATATAGTCCAAATAAACTCACATCTATACACATATAGAGAATATGTACTACTTATACTACATCAGACATAAATTAAAGCATACAACTTGAAATTAAAATTTTTGAGATTTGAAGTACAAGTTAACACCACAAAGGTGCCAGTTTTAAGCAGCTAATTAGCCTTCTAATTTGGAACATACTATAATTGGGTCTCTTCTATTATGAGAGTTAAAACAGAAAATAAGTGTATATTCTGTACATTTGTATTCCTAAATTGTCAAACATAATTGGTTTTGTTTTACTTCTACAGGTAATTGACTTGTAATTTTTATGTTATTGCCATATATTTCTGCCTTACAGTCTCTTTATAATCCATATCCCCTGCTAATTCTTCATTTCAAGGACTACAGAATGTGTTACAACATGAACTCACTTATATAGCTTCATGGGAACAGTATTGTCTAAAAAGGAATCACTTTGTAAATCAACTATAAAACATTTTAGCACACTTATGGCCCACAGCACTTTTTTATTATAAATGCACTATAAAATTATAGAATATATAAAAATAAAGAGAAAATATGTCATCACTTTAATTTCATGAAACATTTATATATTTTTGCCCTAATATATTTATAATTTAAATTGTTTTGCATTTGTGAAGGAACAATATAACAATTTCTAACAATTTTTAAGGAACTAAGAAGTCTTTGAGGGGAATATTTATTCCTTGAGGATCATCAATAGAGAAAATAAAAGATTGTTGAAGTTTGTGAATTTGCTATCAGATTTAATATAATATAACTTATAAATTTGTTTTTGGTAATATAGCACAGTTGAGATTTGGTTAGTAATGCTACTATGATAGCAGATAAGAGAGATAATTTAATACTGGAATATTTGATTTATAATGGGTAAATGGGAGCCTGAAACAGGAAATATCTAGAAAGGAAGTATTGATTATAATAGAAAAGAGTACGCTACAGTAAATAAATAAATACATAAATAAATAAAATCACATCAGGTGAATTCTACAAAATTAGTCATTCTCACTCACCCAAGTATTCAATGCATGTTTGCTTGGTTCAGCTCCACGATATGGTAAAGGACCCAAGATAACGAAGGCTACATTGTCTTTAGTGTGGATCCACTATCTTTAAAGGTCCCTTTGGTCACTGCATCAGGGAAAGAGATAGAAAGAGAGTCTCATAATTAAGTAATTTACATAGAATTAAGGTATCTCACTCAGTTTACACCACTGTAACAGAATATTTATTATAATGCTCTATCTCACTGAAAAAAAGTGTTAGAAAACTTAGTTCTCTCTGTGATCCCCAAAGGGAAGCCAGATGGTGCTGAGCAGTTAGTACATCTACCTTAGATAAGTGGTCATATTGTCACCATTCCAGCTGACTAAATATGATTGAAAAGGTAACTCTTTAATTAGATTCTGTTTTTTCAGGGCATTTAGTGGGATAAACAAAATCCATGTCTACTTGGAACGTTACTTGGAATTAGGTCTACAGAATTAATTAAGATAATGTTGGGGAAGCCGGGATGGCTCAGTGGATTAAGCGCTCACTTTGCAGCGCCGGGGACTGGGGATCAAATCCCGGCCCCGGCCCGTGTGGAACCATGTGCTGAATGGGGAGCTCCCCCAGTTCAGTTCTCTCTCGGTCTCTGTATCTCTCTCTCTCTCTCTGTCAAAAAAAATAATAAATAAATAAATAAATAAATTTAAAAAGAACAAAACAAAAAAATGTCAAAAAAAAAAAAAGATAATGTCATTCTCTGAATTAGGGTGAGCTGTAATTCCAATCACTAGAATCCCTGTAAGAGTTGGGGATACATAGAGATACACTGAAGAAAAGGTCACGTAAAGATGTAGGCAGACAGTGCAGTGATAGAGCTACAAGCTAAGGGCTATCACTACCACATGGAACCTAGGAAGAGGCAAGGAATGATTCTTTATCTCTTTAGAGCCTTCAGAAAGAACATGACCCTGCTGACTCCTTGATTTCAGACTGCTAGCCTCTAAACATGTGAGAGTTTTGTTGTTTTAAGCCATTGTAGTAAGTTGTTATGGCGACTCTCAGAAATTAACAGTGTGTTTAATCTGATTTTTAAAATCTAAATTTTATCTTTTTCTTTTTTTTTTTTTAAGATTTACTTTACTATTTGAGAGAAAGGTGTGGGGGTGGGGGGGTTGCAGAGCAGCCTCCAGACAACTCTTTGTTCTATCACTATAGTTTAGTTTGTGTTTTCTAGAATTATATGTAAATTAAATAATACAGTATGTACTCTTTGTTCTGGTCTTTTTCACTCAGTGTAATTATTTAAGACCCATCTAGAGTATACTACATATCAATAGTACATTCATATACTGCTGAGTACTGTAACATTGTATTGCTACACATCCTCTAATGTCATCCAACCAATGGTCTACTTAATTGAAGTACAGATTTGACTTTTTTAGAAAATCATATAAATATAATCATACAATAGAATTTTGTTTCTGGCTAATTTCACTTGGCATAATATTTTGAGATTCATTCATGTTGGTGGTATTCTCAGCAGTTTGTTCTTTTTTGTTATTGTTGAGTAGCATTTATGGCATTGATATAACACAATTTTTGTATTCAGCCATGATTAAAAGAAATTTGGTTTCCTTCAAGGATTTAGCTATTATAAGTAATGTAGAATATTTACTTACACATTTTTATGTTGGCAAATGTTTTCATTTTACTTATATACCCATTATATACCAGAGATATATGACAGGTTTAAATGATCCATGTGTTTTTAACACTTGGCATTATAACTATTTCTAATTTTAGATATTCTAATGAGTATTTAGTTGGGGATTTTGTTTGTATTTGCTTAAGCTAATAATTTTGATTATCTTTTCACATGTACCTCTACATAACTTCTTCAATATAACAATTATTTAAATAATGAGACCATTGGGATTAGTTTGGCTTCTCATTATTGAGCTTAAAGAGCTCTTGATATTTTTTGTACACAAGTCCTTTATGGGACATATGTTTTGCAAATAGTTTCTACCAATCTGTTATTTATGTTTTCACTTTCTTACAAGCAGCACTTTTCTCAAAAAGCAGAACTTTTAATTTTGATGAAGTATCTATTTAATTCTTATATGGTTCATGCTTATTTTTAATATCCTTTTAAAGATAATGCTGCATAAACCCAGGATACCCTTATTTAATCACAATTTTCCTCTGATAACTTCATAGTTTTAACTCTTACAGTTAGATCTCTATTCCAGTTTTTGGTTAATTAAAAAAATAGTTTGAGGTATGGGGCAAATTTACTTATTTATTTGTCCTTTAAATATCTGTTTCAACATCATTTGCTGAAACATGTACCTATTGCCCATTAACTTGTTTGGGGCATACTATTACTAATAAAATAAACTGACCAGATACGTATATCTGGACTTACTATACTATTCCATTGATCTCTATTTCTAATCTTAATGTCCATAACACCCTGTTTCATTAGTGTTAATTCTGAAAATGCTAAGGTAGTTTAGGTCCTCCAATGTTCACTTTAAAAACGTTTTTTATGATTCTAGCTTTGTTTTTTGCATATCCATATAAATTTTAAAATCAACCTAGAAAATTCTATGAACAAAAATAGCTACTAAATTTCAGATTTGGGTAGTATTAACAGCTTAACTACAGTGAGTCTTTCATTATTATACATGAAATCTTCCAAATTTATAGATCTAAATTTCCCTTCTTTTATATTAGTTATTATGTGTATTAAATCTATATTCGTATGCACTAAGAAACTCTAACACTCATACAAATTTTTTTTCTATAAATAGCTACATGATTTATAACAAGATGAAAAAAACCTAAAATTTACCCCTTTTTCCATTTCTGATACTCTTCCTCTCTGTTGTTTTCCTTGGGGATTGGATTTTATAACTGGTATCATGTCGCATTAACCAGAAGAACTTTCCTTTAAAAATTCTGCAAGCAGGAAGAGTGAAAAATTTTTATTTTACTTTTAATCTTGAATAACAACCTCTCTATACATAAAATCTGGGTTGACAGTTTACTTAAGGTGTGATAAATATGAATTGTTATATATCTTTTTCATCAACTGTCCTGTAATTTGGGGTGTATTTATGAGAGCTGTCTGGAAAAAAAAATCTAGCCATAAATGCTTCTATTTTTCATATTAAATCGCAAGATACTTTCCAGACTTTCTGTGTGTGTGTGTGTGTGTGTGTGTGTGTGTAGTGGATACATGCACACACACACACGCACACGCACACACAGGCTGTCTGGAAAATATCCAGTCATCATCAATATGATACAAAGAGAACAGTTACGTGGCTGGATACTTTCTGGACAAGCCTTGCATATATAGGTATATATAATCACCTCCTCTTGTGACCAAAAATACATCAAAAGTAAAACTAAACTACAAAACAAATGATCACTGAGGATTACCTTAAGTCTATATGAGCAAAATTCCTATAACTAAGGATATAGAGAGTAAGCCACATTGAAACTGGTAGGAGGGGTAGGTGTGGAAGCCTGTGGTCCCACACCCACACGTGGCAGTTAAAAATTGGGAGGAATATTTCAGCAGCAGAAGTGCCCCCTGAGGATCAAGGGATCCCAGCCCAGGGTTCCAGTGCCAGGTGACTGAAGTTCCCATAACTTTTGCCTGTGAAAACCAGGGGAGATGGGGGCTGCTGGAGTTCACATTTTCCTCTTAAAGGGCACTAACGCAGACACACTCACTGAGGGACTCATTCACTCTGAACTTTAGTCCTGTGGCAGCAGCTCGAAAGAAGCCAGGGCCATACAGGAAGGAATCAAATCATCTGGATACAAGGCGAGGGCAGGAAGGACAGCTTTCTCCCAGACAGAAGTGCTGGCAGAAACCATTGTTCCTTTGTTGAGCCATCATTCAACCCAGCCTGCATACACATGTGGGTACCATACCGAAGTCTCCATCAACCTAATCATCATAGGTTACCTTGCCAGGTAATTCCCTGAGACCCCACCACACTCAACTTTTTTGCCCACCAAGCCACTTCTAGTGGCTTTTCCATACAAGACATGTTTTGCCTCATGCTGGGGACTTTCCTAAAATCTCTCAAAGGTTCATACGCCCAAGTGAGCAGCACCTGGCCTTGGTGTGCCAGTACCCCTTGCTAAGCAGCCTCAAGCGCAGCACTAGTGGTAGCCGGGTTCAGTTTGCAGTTTAGCCTCTCCCAGGAACCTCAGGTCCCAGCACAAGTGGCCACAACTTACAGATCACTTGTAGCTCATACCAAGTGGCCCTGGGTGGGCATAGGATGATGTTGACCTTGACCTGCAATGGAGCCCCTCCCAAGGGACCACAAAACCAACATACCGTACACAGTGCCCAGCTTCAGACCACACCAAAGCACCATGCAACCATGTTGACAAATGACACACAGAAAGGGGTAGACTGGGCAGGCATCAGAGTCCACCAAATTGAATTCTGCTCTTAGGGTCAGCCCCTGCACCATAGCTCTTCTATTCACTGTAGTCACAGCCAGTCCTCACAACAATCCCTCCCACTAACTTGCCAACAGCAATCAACAGACACAACAGGAGGCACACAGCCCACATAAAGGACGCATCTGGAGGACCTGGCTCGGGTGACCAGCAAGATTGTGCCAGTGGGCCCCAAAGGACACTTACTACATAAGGCTACTCTACCATGAAGGGATACATAGCAGCTCTACCTAATACATAGAAACAAACACAGAAAGGCAGCCAAAAAGAGGAGACAAAGAAACAACTATAAAATAAAAAATCAGAACAAAACTCCAGAGGTGGGGAAAAAAAAGGAAACTAAAAATGAAGATAGCCTACCAGGTGCAGAGTTCAAAATACTGGTTAAAAGAATGTTCAATGATCTCAGTGAGAGCTTCAAAGCAAACCATGATACAAGGTCTGACAATTAAGTTCATGAACTGGCCACCATACACTTACATTGGCAGCACAGTACAAATAACTTAGTAAGGTTTCATAACCTTGGCATATCAGTAACTCAGAGCTGTGTATGTGTCTGTGTGTGGTGGCAGCTTGCTGAGTGGTGTTCATTATTGTTGCTGCATGTTCTTGTGTGCCATCATGAGAATATTGAAGGTTGAATTAGAGCTTAAAGTAAACATTCAATTTCTTGTTCAGCTTGGCAAGAGTAGAAGTGAAATCAGGGACATGTTAGTTCAAGTTGACGAGTTTAATGCGATGAAGAAAATGGCACTGTACAAATGGACTAAAGATTTTTCTGAGGGGAGAGAAAGCTTCACTGTTAAAGAGAGGGTAGGGCAGCCAGTAACAAGCAGAACAGATGAAAACATTGGAAAATTTTGTCGAATTGTGCGACAAAATCATTAGCTGACTGTGAGAAGCATGGCAGACCAAATAAACATTGATAGAGAAACAGGAAAATTTTAACTGAAAATCTCAGCTTGAGAAAGTGTGCAAAACTAGTCCCAAAGCAGCTTTTTTGATCAAAAGCAAAAAAATAAAAAAAGGCAAAGGAGAGTCAAAGTTTGCCAAGACTTTTTGGAGAGGCAAGAGGACGTTCTGGATTGTGTTGTCACTGGTGAAGAAACATGGGTGTACCAAAACAACCCTGAAACAAAGCATCAGCATATACAATAGAAGTTCGCCAATTTTCTATGACCAAAAATGTTCTGTCGGTTCAAATCAAGAGTCAAAATGATGTCGCTAACCTTTTTTGATATCAGAGGGATTATTCATCATGAATTTGTATCAACTGGACAAAACAATCAAGCAAGTTTACTACTTGAAAGTGATAAAAAGGCTGCATGAAACAGATAAAAATTACCTGAACTTTCACCAACAACTCATGGCTCTTTCATGACCACAATGTACCAGCTCACATGACACTGTTTTTGAGGGCGTTTTTAACAAGTGAACAAATATCTATATTGGAATAACTTTCCTATTCACCTCATGTGGCACCCAGTGACTTTTTTCTTTACCTGAAGGTAAAGGAAATATTGAAAGAAAGACATTTTGATGACATTCAGGACATCAAGGGTAATACAACAATGGTTCCAATGGTCATTTCAAAAAGAGTTCCAAAATTGCTTTGAAGGGTAGACTAGGTGCTGGTGTCAGTGTGTAGCTTCCCAAGGACAGTATTTGAAAGTTATGCAGTCATATTCAGCAATGGTATATAGCATTTTTATAAGATGAGTTCATTAACTTATTTGTCAGGCTTTGTATAATATATAGTGAAACATTAGGCATAATGTTAAAATATATACTAAAATATGCAGTGGCTTAATAAACCATTCATATAAACTTTAGGTTAAAAACAAAAAACAATGTTATATAAGCATATATTTAAAAACACAATACACATGTGTATAGAATAACATTGGAACTGAATATATTAAAACTTAAAATAGTTATATTTAGTTGGTGACATATGTGATTTTTACTTTATTTTGTGGAAAGTGCCCTAGTGAGGGCCTAAAATTTTTGTTCAGTTAGGGATCAGCTGTAAGAAGTCATGTCTGTTGCACTGATGAACTGGCCAAGAGAGCATATAACGAGCTCTATCATCAGAAAAGAGTATAGCAGAGGTCTTTTCACTTGGTTTTGCACGTTATCCAATCCAGCCCCTGTAGGAAATACAGGTGAATTCTTGGAAGATCTTAGAGATGCAACCTACGAACTGACAAGCTGTTTCATGAAAATTCTTGATGAGATAATGGGGTGTGAGCTATGCTTTTGGGATTCTCCTAAGTGTATAGTACAAATCAAAAGAGAAATAAAAACTCACAAACTTTGCCAATGAAATAAGATTTAGTATCTTAGTGTATTTCACAGGCTTAAAAGCAAGGTCTCAAATAAATTTAGCCTTCATCTTTTCTTTTACTCTTGTATTTCAAAAGGCCTCTACATTACACATGTTTGGTTTTATGTTCAGAGAAGAAATGATTTCATTTTTAAAGTATTTGGTAAATCATTTTTGGATGCATAAAAATAAATCACAAGGAGCAAATCAAAGAATGGAACAGAAATTGCCTGAAAATCTAGAGGTTATATTCTTGATTGAATTGAACAATATTTGGAGCTGAAGGTCTTTCCTTGAAGAGCCATAGTAATAAAAATTTGTTAAACTCAACTTTTGTAATTCGTGTTCAAGTTAACTGATGTTTCAAATCAGACCAAGTGATTTTCTTAAAATTAAAAGATAAGCAAATATCGTTGAGTTCTTGTAAATAAGACCATGTTGCATCTTTGTAATTATTCAAAAGACTTTGAGAGTATTTCCTTCAATATGGGTATTTATGTGCTGTCATCATTCAGGTCTGAAGTAAAACTAATCCATTTTATTTCTTGTCAAGGTGAATAATTTGTGTTCCTAAAATGTAATATCTATCATACAATAAAGTTTTTATGAATCAAATAAAAGCATGAATCAGTCCAAAATTTCAATTTAGGTTCTCATGTGATAATTTTTATCTACTGTGAACTCCTCTGATTTCCTTTCATCTGATGTTCTCAGTAGATTATCACTATTACAGTTTTACCACTCTGCAAAGACATAATTAAAAAAAAAACACCTCAATATTTATAAAGTGTCATTGTACCAGACAGTGCACAAAGATAAATAATACATAGCTGTCCTACAATGACACAATCAAATGTATAACTTAAATTTAAGTATCAACAATAAATGCCTTATCTGTTAAAATAAATACACTTAGCCTGGATAGTGAAAAATGAATTAGAGGAAAGAGACAGAAGCAGACCCAAAGCATTCTGATAAGAGAAATACAGGGAAAAACAGTCCTTTATAAGGTTATAGCAAGGTGTTAGGTAGCTTTTATGATTCCGTTTCTAAACAAGTTTTAAAGACATAAATGGTGGTACCCCACATTGATTCTTAGTCTAAAGAATAAATAGAATTAAATAAATAATAAAAAATAAAGAATCCAAGCCTCATAGCAGATTATATATATATATATATATATACACACACATACATATAGGTGAATAGATGTAGCTATTTATTTTTTTATTGTGGTTTAATTACTAATATTTAATCTCTATATATGTATTCATAATTTGCAATTTATTTCTTGATGCTAGAGTTATGCACAAGTTAAGCCTTACAGGACTTTCAAGGAAGGTTTGGCACTGACCAAATGTCTCCACAGACATTTTGAACAGTACTAATTGTCTGATAATCCAAATTATATATATTAAATAAAATAAAAAAATTTTATTGATGTTATAAAAATAGAAATGGGAAAAGAAATTTGTAATTCTTCTAGAGCATTTAGTAATTACTTTTCTTATCTCACAAATGTTAAATATTTGTCATGCTTTTAAAACAATTTGTTTCTTTTATTCTTTGAAGCAACTCATGTGCAGCTTTTATTCTCTTTATTTTACTACTAGATGGTCATTTAGTACCTTGGATTATCTCTTAATTTTATTATTTAGAAAACAGGAAAACAAAATGATAGATCAAATAATTGTGAAAAATTTCACCACTTCCTGATGTTTGGGTGGGGGGGAGGAGGGGGGCTTTACTCTCAAATCTAGGAAAACAATACACAGGTTTGGGAACTGGTGGTACTTATTGAAATGATCATTTAAAGAACTCCAAACTGAGGCACTGGGTCTCTAAAAGATGGTATTTAGGAATACAAATTAAGATACCTTTCTCTCACTCCTGCACCTTTGTCCACCATTTCTTTTATCATTTTGCAAACCTAAAAGCTTAACTCACAATTCATTTATTATAAATAAATAACATTAACAAAAATAAAAAACACACTTCTGAATTATTTCCTGTTTTCTTCAGCATCAAACATTGCCCTACTTACAATATACAAAATGTTTCTTGGTTGACAACTGAAATAAACACCCAATATCTATTATTTTAATAATTCCAAAAGAAGAAAACTTATTATTTTGAACATTCATACATATTCCAGCTCATTTTGGAACCCAGTTTCATTGACAATTGTTACAAACCATCCAGGCTCAATTTTAAACATAAATATTTTAATAAAATAATTGCTTCCATACACTGAAACACATAATCAATTGTCTGGCATTGGGATGTGGTTACCGAAGGACAGAAGAATTAAATAAAATTAAATTGGCTTAAAGAATATTGTTTTTAAAATTATAATATTTAAAAAACACTATATCAATATCATAATAGACACTTATAAGTAATTTTTTCAGACATATTATATGATCTGCAGGTCTAGACAAAAAATTGAGAGGTGATATTACCATTATGGACTAGATAAATAATATCTTGAGAGTTTAGGTGATTTTTCTCAGTCATACTGCTAAAAAGGTTATGTACAAACAAGATTCAAGTACTTATGACTTAGTTTATATTAATAATAATATTTATTTTTGTTACATGAAAAGTCTAATTGTTATGCAGATCATTAGCTCTTAAAACATTGTTAGTGAGATAGTAGAGCTTGTTTTCTTTTTAAGATTTATTGTTTTTGACAGAGACAGAGATAAAGACAGAGAGATAGGTGAGGGCACAGCAGAGCAGTCTCCACATTGTACCTCATCAGTTTTCGACTGGTTTTGTTCCACACAGGTGGGTAAGGGCTGTGCAAGGCAGGAACTGAACAGGAGCCAAACCGGGGGTGAGAACCAAACTGGGGGCCTTCCTCTTGGGAAGCGCACCGCAGTTCAGCATATGGGTCCACATGGGCCAGGGCCAGGACTCAGTCCTCAGTCCCTGAGGCTGCAAAGCGAATGTTTAACTTGCTGAGCCATCCTGGGCTTCCCCACGAGCTTGCTCTGATGCACTTAGTTTCTTTTCCTTTTTTTTTTTTTATTCTCTCTCTCTCTCTCTTTTTTTTTTTACTGTTAAATTTAATAGGGTTATATTGGTTGGTAAAAATTAAAATTACATAGGTTCCAGGTGTACAACTCTATAGTATTTCGTCTATGTGTCATAATATGTGTTCACCGCCCAGAGTTAGCTTTCTTTCCATCACCAGATATTTAGCACCCTGCCCCTCCTCTCCTCTATGTCCTATTTTGCTAAATAGCTTGTCCCAACAACTGGAAATATAGAAAAAGAAAGGACTATGGGAAAAAAGAAAGCTCCCTATTGTCTGATGCACTGACTTCCAGATTATGGCAAATCTTAGGGTCTGTTATCACTGAAAAGATATTTTCTTGACTATGCTATAGTTCAACTGTTTTATTATTTGCTTTTTAAAGTCTGTTTAATTTGTTATATAATATAAACTGTTAAATTATCCACTCACCTCCCCATGGTTCTTTTGCTTTAGGATAAGTAGAGTAGTATCTGTACAAAAAATCTCTGGTTTACAAAGTAAAATTTGTTTCAAACCTAAATTCAAATGCATAATGTGCCAAATTTCAAGCACTGGGGGCCTTACAAAATTTTTTCCCCCTAAATTAGGTTAACATACTGAGCAAACTAGGTGCTCTGATCAACACCAATTGAGGAAAATCAAATACGAATATTTAAATTTGATGCTTTAACACTTAAAAGGCAGGAAATCTCCCTTTATGATTCAGCCACTCCATGGCAGCTATGATGCCATGCACAAGTCAAATCACATTATAGCATGATCACTTGTATTGAAAAGCGAAAAGGGATTGAATTAATAAAATGGGAGGATCTTTGTATCTGACTATACTTTAAATGAAACTAATCATTAGAAATACATGGTTTGAAAAGATATGATTGTAAAAAACTTCAGAGAAATCTGATGCTGTAAAATGGCATTCCCTTCATCCCACAGCTTCTTTTACTTTATATCAAAAGCTAGATGATTGCAATACAAGATCAACATAACACAGTGATTTTGGAACTGCTTTAACTTTGAAGCTACTTGATTTGATTGAAGCGTGATTTGAACTACATGAGAGGATCCAGATATCTTGAAAATAGTCTCCTTCTTTGAAGCTATTATTACTTTTTCTTTCGTTCCCTCTTTCTTTCATAGGGTCTGACATTTATTACTCTTAAGCAAAATTCTATGCTCCTGTAATCTACATATACCCACTTAAATCAAATAACTACCATCAGCAACATTTTTTTCCTCTTTAATATTTCATTCCAACTTGCTTCTTGATTAGCTTAATAGAAAATAAAAGATAGCTATCTATTACACTCAGTCAGAGATGAAAAGTTAAAAATGATCATAAAATTTACAAAATGTCCTCTTTTGAATCTTAGTTCTACACACCTTTAGAGGATGTATCTGCCACTGTACCAATTTTCATGTTACATAAATCTCTCACCAATAGCTCTTTAACCAGAAAGTCTTTACAACAATTCCTTGTAACAGCAGGGAAGGTGACCAGTTATGATTAACAACTTGCTTGTTCAATTTCCTTGCTAGAGTGAGAAAATTGTTCAGTTCATCTTGGCCTCTTACCTTGATGTTTATTACAGCAGATGAGATTTCCCCTTTGGACAACCATTGTGTTATTGCTCTTTCGTACTAAACTCATTTCCAATACAGCTGTGTTAATCTTTCCATTTCTCCTTTCTTTCATGTTCTTCCTTCTTTCATTTTTTCTTTCTTTTCTTTCCTCTCTCTCTCTCTCTCACACACACACACACAAACACATGCACACATTTTAAAATGTCATATTTTATGTATACAAAAATCTCAATCAGGTATACAACTGTGAGCCATTAACTGATAATCAGTTCACTTTTTTACAATTTAACTTTAATCTCAATGTGTATACATATATCTTTCTGGGTTTAAAATTATGGTCTGAAAGAGATGAAAGCTGTTATAATCAATTCTATTTATGATTGAGCTTCCTAGAGTTAAAGTCAGATGTATGCCATACTGATAGTGACAATAAATATTTGTAGTGTATAAGCTTTATCATCAATGTTGGGCCTATGATTTCAGGAGCATGGGAAATTATAATGTTTTTACTTCAACTATCTTAACAGACGTAAATAGACATACAATTGATTTGATTTAGAATGTGATGGTCTGTGCTGCCCTAGCCTAGTTTATAGATTTTACATAAATTAATATTTAAAATTTTTAAAGCATCAGTTTTTATTTCCACAGTTTTAATAAAGTCCCTGAACTGATGTTTCTGAAATTTCCTCACTTTTCTAATGAAATAACACAGTTGTATACAGAAAAAAAAATAATAATACACAAACCCAACAACAATAACCTCCACCACAACAAAACTTCTAGAAGTAATATTTACAATACTTCTAATTTGAATTTTGAAATTTATCAAGCTCTTTTTGTGTATTACTTGTAAAGTAGCACTGGAAAAGAACGCCAAAAGCATACACTCAAAAACATTGGTCTATTGTATTCAAAAGTTGTCCTTGTAGCAAAAGTATTTCTACATATCTGGGTAATCCACAGACTTTTAGAAGAAATTTATTTTGATTTTTAAATAGATATTTTGCTTTCCCAAGTAGCTTGAAAAAAAAAAAAAAGGAATTACAATATCACTTAAAATCTCTTTACTTACAAATAATCACAATGAA